>PVHX01026689.1:0-20424 GCA_004024805.1 Geosciurus inauris
GTTTTTGTTTTTGTTTTTTCTTTTTATATATGTTTCTGGCCCTTTCAGACATGAGCAATTGTGGGTGGATTGTAGAAGATGTTTCTTGGGAAAGATCTTTGCTGAATGGGCCACTTATATATTTAAACATGTCTAAGAAAAAGATGATGTTTTATGGTAACCATCTGGTCTTTGAATGGTTTTCTGAATTATTGTAATATTTTGCATTTGGGAGTTGGTCTCTCAAAGATAAAATAAGTAAAAAATTCTGTAGGTATGGGCATTTATGCAATTCCATAATAAGGAGTCTTAATAGTCACAAATTAAGTTAGATGTAATAAGGTGCTGCTGCTAATGTATGAGCATAGTAGGACATTAAAGAAATTTTTTAAAAAAAATATTTCCTTCAAACAATTGCTAAAATTTGTGGCCTAGGTAGGTGCACATTATTCTGTTGCTATTCAGGGACACCAGTATATAATAAAAATAATCTGCAAATTAAACAATGAATTAAATGAGCAAATACAGGCAAAATATTAATCACCACCCCAAAAGATATAAGAACAAATAAAGGCAACAATTTATCACTCGAACAAAGACACAAGACAGCAAATAAAGGCAACAATTGATCATAACATAAAAGAGATAAGGAAGCAACTAGAGAAATCAAACACTGCTTTGGGGAAGAGACAGAGATGGTGCAAAAAATCAAATTCTTGAAATGAAGAAAACAAAAAACCAAATGAAAAATTTGATAGAAAGGATTACCAACAGACTAGACCACTTGGAAGACTGATGATAAAGACAAAATATGCAATCTTGAAAATAAAGTTAAACACACAATGAAAATTAAAAAACAAACAACAAACAAACAAAAACTAGGAACAGAACATAATACAAGCATTATGGGATAGCATCAAAAGACCAAATCTAAGATTTATTAGAATAGAAGAAGGCACAGAGATTCAAACCAAAGGAATGCACAATCTCTTCATAAAGTAATGTTAGAAAATTTTCCAAATACAAAAAATAAATTGGAAATTCAAATACAGACCTACAGAACACCAAATGTACAAAATTACAACAAATCTACACCAAGGTACATCATTTTAAAAAATGCCTACAATATAAGAATAAGCAGAGAATTTTGAAGGTCACAAGAGAGAGGAATCAAATTCCATGTAGGGGGAGACAAATTTGGATATCACCAGATTTTTCAACAAAGACTCTAAAAGCTAGAAGATCCTGTAACAACTTTCACCATGCTCTTAAAGAAAATAAATTCCAACCAAGAATCCAGCAAATATCCAGCAAAATAAAGCATCAAACTTGTTGATAAAATAAAAATGCTTTATAATATACAAAAGTTAAAATAATAAGGAAGACATCATGGAAAACACACAAAAAAAAAATCTTACAGGTAAATTAAAACTCTGATAGAACAAAATCTCTGCGACATTATGAAAGTAGTGCTAAGAGGAAAGTTTATTGCATTAAGCTCATGCATTAAACAAAGAAAAGGTCAAAAAAATGACTTGACAGTATATCTAAAAGTGCTAGGAAAAGAGGAACAAACCAACAACAAAAGAACTAAAAGACAGAAAATGATTGAAATCAGGGCCAAAATCAATAAAATTGAAAAAAAAGTTAAAAATTTAAAAAACAAAAGCTGTTTTCTGGAAGAAAGAAATAAAACTGGCAAACTCTTAGCAACCATTAATATAAGAATAAGAGAGAAAACCAAAATTAATAAAATTTGTGATAAAAAAATGCAATATCATGACAGACACTACTGTAATACAGAGTATAATTAGAAAATATTTTGAAAATTTATACTCTAGTAAAATCAAAATCCCTGAAGACACAGAAAAATTTCTAGAAGTCCATTCCCTACACAAACTGAATCAGGAGGACATACAAAACATAAATAGATCAATTTCAAGCAAGGACCAGAGATAGCTAGTTCATGCCTGCAATCCCAGAACTTTGGGAGACTCAAACAGGAGAACTGTGAGTTTAAAGTGAGCCTAAGCAATACAAGGTGCTAAGCAACTCAGTAAGACCCTGTCTATACATGAAATAAAAAATAGGGCTGAAGATTTGGCTTAGTGGCTGCATACCACTGTGTTCTGTCCCTGATACCAAACACAAAATAAAACATCAACAAAAATATCAAGCAAGAAAATAGATGACACCAAAAAAGCCTACCAACCATGAAAATTCCAGTACCAGATGGATAGTCTGTCAAGTTCTACAAGAACAACATAGAAAAATTAATACCAACACTCCTCAAACTATTCCACAATATAGAAAATAAGGGAATCATTCCAAACTCATTCTATAAGGCAAGTATTGTTTTTATACCAAAACCAGACAGAGACACATCAAAGAATACTTAACACCAATATTCCTAATAAACATAGATGCAAAATTTCTCAATAATTTTGGCAAATTACTTACAAAATCATAGCAAAAATAGTGCATATAATCAAGTCATGTTTATTCAAGAATGAAACCTTGAATCAACACATAGCAAAACACATAATGTATCAACAAGCTTAAAGATAAGAATTATATGATTTTATCAATTGGTGAAGAGAAAACACTAAAAAAGAAACTAGAAAGAGAAGAAATATATCTCAACATTGTAAAAGCTATCTGTGCTAAACCAAATGCCAACATTATCCTTAACAGAGAAAAATTGGAAGCATTCCCTCTGCAAATGAAAAAAAGAAAGGGATTTCATCTTTCACTACAGCTATTCAACATAGTTTTTGAAACAGTAGCTGAGCAATTAGACAAATGAAAGAAATTAAAAACATATGAATAGAAAAAGAACTCAAACTATCATTATTTGCTGATGACATAATTCTATACATATAGGATATAATACTTTCACCAAAAACTTCAATAATTAATAAATTAATTTAGCAAAGTAGCAGGATATTTAATCAAAACCCATAAATCAATTGCATTTCTATACATAAGTGATGAAACCTCTGAAAAATGAATTAGAAAAAACTACCTCATTCACAATAGCCTCAAAAAATAAAACAATTGGGAATTAATTTAACAAAAGAGGTGAAAGACCACTACAATAAAAGATATAGAATATTAAAGAAAAAAATTAAAGAAGACCTTAGAAAATGGAAACATCTCTCATGCTTTTGGATATGCAAAAGAAACATTGTCAAAATGGCCATACTACACCAAGTTCTATACAGATTCAATGAGATTCTGATTAAAATACCAATGTCATTTCTCATAGAAATAGAAGAGGTAATTATAAAATTCCTTTGGAAGAATAAGTGACCTAGAATAGCTGAAGAAATCTACAAGTGAGAATCTGGAATCATCACAATATTAGAGCTTAATCTGTATTTGTAAGTTCTAGTAAAAAAAAAAAATGACATGGTACTGGCACAAAAATAGACAGATAGACCAACGGTATAGAACAGAAAACACACATGGAAACTCACATACATAGAGTAATCTTATTCCTGACAATGGCACCAAAAACCTACATTGGAGAAAAGATAGCCACTCCAACAAATGGTGCTGGGAAAACTGAATCCCTATGCATCAAAATGAAACTAAAACTCTATCTCTCATCATCCACAAAATTTAACTCAAATTGGATAAATAACCTAGGAATTGGGCTGCTGGGGTTTTTAGCCTTATATTCCCCCCCTGAACCTGCAGGGGAAGGAGAGGCCCTTACCCGGGCATGGTTGAACCAGGAAAGGCAGGAGCCAACTGACTTCCCATACCCAGCCCTCTCACTGGAGGACAATCAGATGCATTAGGGATACCAGTCAGTGCAGGAACTCATTTATTGTGGAATTGGGGAGGAATATATATTCCCTTTCAACCAATCAGCTTAAAGGTCAATCTGCCATGGCCTGTTCATGCAAGCAGGTGCCCTATACCAAATATAAGCAGTCATGCCTTGTCCATGAGCATGGAAGTGGTAGGTAAACAATGAGATAAGTTTTCTTTTCTCAGGAGCTGGCATATAAATTACCCCTAGAATGCCCTACATTTTCCCCTTTTTTTTAATAAAGAAAGGGGGCACCTGACGTACTTGAAGGTGTGCCTGTCTTAGGTTGTTTCCATAAGGGGATCTGACCAGTCATTGACTACACTTTAGCTCTTCCAAGGGGTGCCTCCCTTGGGTTGGCTAAACCACTAGGAGGGTGCTAGGCGAGGGTTGGATGAAGAGCCAGCTATTTAAGAGGAAACGGATTCATACTCCCACATCTTGATAGGAACTAGGGCCTTCATAAGGCTCCCAATCCATGTTGTGTAGAGTGGCATACTGTTGTCTAACCACCATGAGTTGTATGGACTTTGCTCGGTCCCTAATGAGTTGCAAAGGCTTATTGATTACACATGGCCCAAAGGTGAATACAAGGATTACAGTAATAAGCGGACCCAGAGAGGGGAGGAAGTAGGGAATCCATACACTTAGCCCAGTCCAAAGAATTTTTTTATCTTACTCTGGATGATCCCTGATCAGTTAGAGCACCACCACCGCTAAGGAGTCAAGTTGGGACTGAAGATCCAGTATGGTTCCTGCAATGCTCCCTCCAATGAACAGCAGAAGAAAGGCAATAAAGAATCCACCACGGCCTTTCACATGGGCATATTCATAGAAAGGAGGGAGCAGAAGAGAGAATCACCTCTCAAGAGTAGACGTTTTGGGTTGTCAATTTGTTCAGGGTGGCAATATTTAAGGATTCTGGCAGGAACCCAGGTGGGTTTTGATACACCTATTGGGAAGACACATCTAAATCCATGACTCACACCTATAAGGGGGTCTGGCCCATGCCAGCATCCTCTGAGGGATGCTATCAGGGGGTCCTTCCATCAGACCTCAATTTTGGTATAGGACGTCTGGTTGGACCAATGCCTCTGAAAGGCTGTTATGGGATGTTCTTTTGAAAAATTTAAAATATTTATTGTGAGCATGGACATTCATAACTGGTCATGGGGGTTAATTCCCCCTTTTTGTTTTAATAACTGATCTTTTAGTTTTATTGTGTCACTCTACAATGGCCTGTCCTCTAGGGTTATATGGGATTCCAGTATAATGTTTAATATGCCACTGAGTGAAAAATTCTTGTAGGGCTTGGCTTATAAAGCAAGGCCCATTGTCTGTTTTTACCTGTTGAAGTATTCCTAAAATAGCAAAGCACAGCAAAAAGTGACTCTGTGCATGTTTAGCTCTTTCTCCTGTATGGGCAGTGGCCCAACAAGCATGAGAACAGGTGTCTATGGTCACAAAAACATACTTAAGTTTGCCAAAGGGTGCATAATGAGTCACATCAGTTTGCCAAATAGCATTTAGCTTTAATCCTCTGGGATTTACCCCAGGGGATTGGAGGGGTGGAATCTGTAGAAAGGGAAAGCAGGATTTGCAGGTTCTAACATTTTTTTTAAAGTCTTTGAATGGCACTAGTGGGAATCGATGATGTAGCCCTAGCCAATTAAGGTGGGTCAGATCATGAAGTTCTTGGGCATTCAGCAGTCCAGGGTCTGGGTGAGTGGTTATGGTCAATGCTCCACAGGAGGCCAATTGGTCAGGTAACTGATTTCCATGGGATATTGGTACTGGCAGATTTTGATGTCCCCTTAGGTGTTGTAAAAATATAGGCATGGAGCTCTCATAGAGGAGGGTTCTCACCTGGATCATCAAGGGTGTGATTGGACTTTTGTCTAACTTAATATATGATGAGGAGAGGGTAGGAAGTAGGGTAACCACATAAAGGCTATCAGAGAAACAATTCATGGGTTCTTGAATATTAGTCAGGGCCAGAGCTATTGCATATAATTCTTTAGATTGAGCTAACCCATCAACTTGCTGGAAATACCAGATTTGTCTTGTATTATTTATGAGGCAGGGGGGAGGAAGAACGACCACTACAGATCCCTCCTTTCCCCCATCAGTGAACACATTTACAGCCTTAGGGAGAGGCTTACCAGAGAAAGGTTTGGGGGTGGTCCATTCCAGCCCTGAGAATAAGATGACCCATTTGATAGCCCTATAATGGCAATTAATTTTTCCCCAAAACCCAGTCAGGGCATTAGACACTGTTATGGTTTCTACAGATGCACTCAAAATCAGATGATTGAGGATTGTCAGTGTAAAATCCAAACTCAAAATGGAGTCCTTCTGGCTCAGGCCTGCATGTACCTGCTAACCTGCTCTTTGTGCTTCTGTGATTAATGCTTTGCTATGCTTGCTTCTCACAGATGGGGGTGAAAGCCACAGGCTGCCAGACCCCCTGGCCAGTTACCTAAAGTTCCAGGAACTGAAAGGGGACATAGGAGGCACTGTCATGGTTGAACTGTAAATAATTATAGATTGAATATCTGCCAAATCATGTTTTCCTGAGTCATGTAGCTAGCCCACCCTATAATAACCTCTGAAACTCTCACTTTGGGGTCACTCTCTGAAGGAAAGGAGAGCTGACCACAATCGATTGGCCTGTGTTCCTATTTCCTCAATAAACTTTGCTGCTTCTGAGAGTTGTCTGGGCTGCACTTCTTGGGGAGAGGTGCGGGTTGGATGCAACAGTCAGGATGTCAGGGTCTTTCCCATAATGCCTTACAGTAACATCCTGATCTTTAATTATGAGATCTGCTAACTGATCCAGTTGTGCTTATACCCATGGTGTGCCCCCATAGAGAAATGGATCCATTGGAGAAGGCTCCTACATTTGGTAATGACAGCTGAGAGAAGCTTAGAGGCAGGAAGGATTCACAGGGACTATCTGCTCATTAATCTTTCTCAAGTCTTGTAACATTCTCCATTTGCCAGATGTCTTTTGTATTACAAAAACAGGACTATTCCAGGGGCTAAGGGATGGTCAAATGTGGCCTAGTGCTAATTATTCATGGACAATATCTTTTAATTTTTGGAGCTTTTTGGGGTAATGTCCACTGTTCCACCCAAACTGGGGTGCCTGGAAGCCAGGTAATGGTGGGCATCAATGGAACAGTGGCCTCTAGGATCAGGGGTGAGGCCTTACATGAGGTGTGTAAACCCGTTGCTGTGTGGCCTCGAGGAGGGGGTCAGCCCTATAGGTGCTAAAAACCTTCCCAGGCAAGTTAAATTGTTGCTGGTATTCTTCCTCCTCTAGAATGTCATCATAAAGAGCCTTATTATTAGTGGTGATATATACTTCAGCCTCCCCAAGAATATCCTGTCCCAGCAAATTGGCTGTGAGGCCAGGGGCAATGAGGGGTCAGACCTTCCCATGACTCCCATCTACATCTTCCCATTTAAGCCAATCTTTAGTCTCCTTAGAGGCAATATTGCCCCCGATTCCCAATAGATGGGGCCTTGGGATCAACTTCCATTGAGAGGGGACCTCTTCCTTTCATAACACAGTGAAGTCCACTCCTGTGTCAATCAGACAATGGAACCTTTTCCCATCTATATGGATATCCATTTTTGGCCTTATTCCTGGTATTATAGGGATAGTTCAGTGGGATCTGGGGAGATCCCAACCCCTAGCAGTTGGGTGTCCTTTGGTTGACGGGGCTAGATGGTGTCCTCCCTTAGTTTAAAGGATTGGCCAGGATATCAAATTTGGATTGACAATCCTTTTGCCAATGGGGCTCCTTTTTACACATAGGACAGGGGGTCTTGGGAGAAGGCTGATTTGCCATTCTCCCTGATGGCCAGGCTGTGGGTGACCATTAAAATGACTGGGTTGTCCACAGCCATAGCAAACCTCCTTCTCCCCGGGCTGTGAGTTTCACCCCCCTGAGTGGGAAAGAGAGAGGGAAGCAGTCAGACCCTCTGTAAGAGAGGTGGTTTGAGCCTGTAAGACCATCACCAGGCCTTGGGATTGATGAGCCTGGGTACCCACATCCTTGGTCGCTATTATTCATCTCCCCATGCATTGATCTTTCATCCCTGCACATGCCAGATTGTGGTCTGTGGTCATCCCTTCCCAGAACAGCATTTTAATGAACTGATCTCTCAGGGGGTCAGGGGGTAACTTTTGTTGGAGGTTTTTTTCTACCCTCCCAATAAAGGTAGCCAGATCTTCAGTGGGTTTTTGGGTTATCCACAATACTGGGGGTTCTGATGGCCCCTCCTCTAGTTTTTTCCATGCTGTTTAGTGCAGTGATCATACCTGTTCCTGACAGGGTGCCAGGTTGGTGGCCTGAGAGTTGATGCTGAGAGTATCTCATAAGTAATAGGGATGGGAGGATTACCAGCTTGATTCTTCTCTGCTTTAGATGACACTCCTCATTAAGAAAAGCACACAATTTAAGGTATAGTGGGCCAGTAAGAACCACCTTAGTTAGGCTCTTCCAGTCCTGGGTGGTGCACTGTTTATGAGCCAATCCCTGAAGGATGGTCTCAGCCCATGGGGAATTAGGTTCATCCTCTGAGACTGCCCTTTTAAGTTCCTTGAGCTCCTGTGTTTCCCAGGGGTACCAAACTGCTGGTTGGTTTCCACCCAGATTGGTGTTTACAAGAAATGCCTGACAAAATGGCGGTGCCTCCTTGTCTGTGTGACAAAATGGCAGAAGCAATTTCCCACTGTCTGGACAAGATGGTGGTCAGCTCTCCTAAGGGGAAGGGTGACAATATGGTGGAGGCTGTTTGCCCTCATGGGGTTGGGCTGGCATGTCAGGCTCCAGGGCTGATGATGGGGAGAGATTAGCCCAGGGAACCACCTCAGGCCACGTCTTGGGACCCTTCCTTTTTGTGGGGGAGGGTAGGCGCTGCCCATGGGATGCTTCAAGCCACTCACTGTCAAAGAGCTTCCATTCAGGGTTGCCCCCACACTCTCCTTGGGGATCTGCTCTTGGGCCCCCTTGTATGACCTTGGCTTATCCCCAAGGGTTTTATTGTGTGTCACAGGGTATAAGCAGGCCTTGAGAGCCAACAGGGTTGGGTAGACACCCAAGGGTGGATCCTTACCCAAGTTGACCTCCCTCTTCCTGACAAGCTGTTCCACTCTCTCCCATGTGGAGTGGTCAAAAAGATTGCTGGATGGGAGCCAAGGGGTTGTTCACTTGAAGGTCTCCCAGACCTTCTAGGCCTGGGTATCAGAGACTTCTAGGCCTCAACTCTTAAGCATGTACTTTAATGCCTTAAGAGTGGGGTCTTCCTTAGTATTAGCCTGCCCCATCTTTTTGGGTGTGCTCTTACCTCAGGACTCGCTTGGCCCAGTCTGCTGGCCATCTAGTTTCACTTTTGATTTCTCCCCACATTCAGGCCCCAGAATGCCAGGGCTTTTAGCCCTATATTTTCCCATAGCCTTCAAAGGAAGGAGAGGGCCTTATCCCTGCAAGGTTGAACCAGGAAAGACAGGAGCTGACTAATTGCCCTCACCCAGCCCTCTAACCAGGGGACAATCAGACGCATCAGGGAGACCAGTCAGTGCAGGAACTCATTTATTGTGGAAGTAGGGAGGAATATATACTCCCTTTCAACCAATCAGCTTAAAGGTCAATCTGCCATGGCCTGTTCATGCAAGAGAGCACCCTATACAAAATATAAGCAGTCATGCCTTATCCATGAGCATGGAAGCAGGCCATAACCAATGAGATAGATTTTCTTTTCTCAGGAGCTGGCATATAAATCTCCCCTAAGAATGCCCTACATTGGACAAGAGACTCTGTGCCTAACAGAAGTAAAAGTAGGCCCATATTTTTATCATGTTGGCTTAGGATCTTACTTTCTTAAAAAGACTTATAAAGAAGTAAAATCAAGAATCAATAAATGTAATAGATTCAAGCTAAAAAACTTCTTATAGGTAAAAGAAACAATCAATTAAGTGAGCAGATACCTTCCATTCTGGGAGAAAATTTGTGCCACAAGCACATCAGATAGAACACTAATCTCAAACATATATAAAGAACTCAGAAACTTAACATCAAAAAACAAACAACTCAATCAATAAATGGGCTAAGGACCTGAACAGACACTTTGCAGAAGATATACAATTGAACAACACACATATAAAAAAGTGTTCAACATCTCTAACAACTAGAAAAATGCAAATAAAAATTGTTTAGAGATTTTATCTCATGCCATTCAGAATAGAAATAATAATACAAACAACAATATATGTTGGCAAAGATGTGAAGGGAAATGTACACTCAGATATTGCTGGTGAGACTGCAATTGGTGCAACCAATCTAGAAAGCATTATTCCCACTCCTTGTTCTATACACAAAACAGCATACTACAATAATGCACACACTTCAATGTGCATAGCAGCTCAATTCACTGTAGCTAAACTCTGGAACCAACCTAGAAGCCTTTCAAGAGATGAATGAATAAAGAAACTGTATTATATATGCACAATGGTATATTAAGCAGAAATAAAAGGGAATAAAATTATGACAATTAAAGATAAATGGATGAAGTTGGAGAATATCATGCTAAAGGAAGTAAGCCAGTCTCCCCCCCCAAAAAAGGCTGATGGTTCTCTCTAATTAGTGGATGCTGACCCATAATTGGGGAGGGGCATGGGAAGAATGGAAAAAATTTGGTCAAAGTGGAGGGAGGAGAGAGAAGACATGGGCCAAGAAAGATGGTGGAATGAGATGGACATCATTGCCCTAGCTTCATGTATGACTGAATATATGTTGTTATTCTACATCACATATGAACAGAGAAATGACAAGTTTTTCTGTATTTGTGTATAATAAATTGAAATGCATTCTGCTATCATATATAACTATATATGAAAAATAAATATAAAAAAAAAATAAAAAGGAGAGTGCCTAATATTTAATGATCATAAAAAACTCTAGAGACCCAAGCTTGTCCTGCATTTCAGAGACTGACTGAAATGCTAATATTTTTTATATTAATTATTCACTAAAAAAGTAATGAATTTTCTGTCTTATTTATTATGTTTCTAGGCCTAAACATTGCCCTATGTAAACTTATTCCAATCACCTGCCATCTGCCACATGGAACCCTGAACTACCGTGATACTGAATACCCTTAATTGTTCATGCCCCTCCTTATAGAAAACTAGAATTTTGGGTCATTTTTCCCTCAAATTGACCCTCTTTAAGAAGTAAACAATTGGAGATGTTATTGCCCACATTTCCATAGAAAAAAATGGTAGAAATTGACAGTGGGGAAATGTAACAGTGGTCCCTTTTTATCTTCTGAATATAGCTCTTATTTCTCTAAGGTATATTTTTTTTAAATGTTTTCTCTCTCTTCTTTCCTATCACTCTCCCTAACAAGACTAAAGAGAAAGTGTTATCCTTACTTTCATCAGTTAATCGTCCTTGAATACATGCACTACAGGATGAAGATTCTTCTTGAGAATCTGAGAAGTCATTATTTCCTAAATTAAAAAGTGCATTCTAACATCTGAGTGCCCTGGAACTTCTGAAAGGAGAGTAACCCTTGAAGAGTTTATTTAAAACTCCCATGTACTTCCTGATCAAGAGATTCACAGCTTTTGGAATGTAAGTTTTCTATGTTGCTCGTAAACTTGCAAAGCAATAAAACTTTTTAATTTTTTTTCTCAAAAGCATGCCCTCATTATTAAATTGGCATTGATTGGCATTGGAGACAGGGATTGAGTTTTTGATTATAAATTTTGACATCTTATAGAAGTGGAGCCCAAGTTCCTGCTTTTTGGGGGCAGGACTGGAACACTAAGTAATTGCACTTCCATGCTGAGGAGGTAACATAATATTTTTGAGAGTTGACTGCTGGAAAGGCAGGAGATTGGAGAGTGTGCCTCAGGTTGAACTGAACCAGAGAAGCTATTTCTTTAAGTAAAGGGAGGAAATGAGGGTTATACAGCAGCTGCTGAAGCACTTTGCTTTTTTGAGCCTGACTTCTCTGTGTGCATGGTAAAGATTGCTCTATCTTGGTATACTTTGAGAAAAACAAAACTGAATTCAGTAAAGTTGCACAACTTTAGCAGTTTGGTAAGCTTCCTTGATGTGCAAGCCAAAAGCCTAATACTACATGTCTAATTCCTCTTAGTGGAAGCTTCTGGTCCCTCATGGGAGTATTTGTGGAACTAGTTGTATAGGACTCAAGGTTAATTGGGAGCTGAAAACTTGGAGAAATTTTCTCCATCTGTTATGTCCTTCTGTTTTAAAGTTTCCCATTTTTCTGTCATTATTTTGAGATCTTATGTGTTTGTCTGTCATTATGGTTTATTTTTGTTTGTTTTTAATCTGTCTCTGACCCTTAGAAACATGAGCTATAGTGTGTTGATTGTGTATGATGTTTCTTGGGAAAGATCTTTGCTGAATGGGCCTCTCATAGATATAAATATATCTAAGAAAAATATGTTGTTTTACTGTTAGAGTCTGGTATGTTTGTTTGCTTGTTTGTTTCTGTCTGTGAATTCTAAAGACATGAGCAATGGTGTTTTGATTTTACATAATGTTTCTTGGGAAAGATCTTTGCTGAATGGGCCACTCATAGATATAAACATGTGTCATTTATGTCGTGCCTTGTGTGGGTTTGCTCAATGAGTTGGGGGTCCCGCAGGATGAGGGGACCAAGGAATGGGGTCCCACGGGGTGAGGTCAGGGGTCCCGGAGGACCAGGGACAATGGGGTCCCACGGGATGAGGTCTGGGGTCCTGGAGGACGAAGGTTTATGGGGTGGACGGTCACGGAGTCACTCACCCAGACACCGGGGGTAGGTAAAACTGTTCTGCCAGGGTGAGAAGCAGACTGGTTTATTTCAGTTAGTGCAACAGTTTATATAGGGTCCTTGGACCAATCATGGCCCTGAAGGTAGGTTATAGCCAATAGGGTATAGATCCATGTCAGGCACACAGCCAATCAGCATGGGATGAGAAAAGGAGAGGCACTGAAGGCAGCCAACCAGCATGGGATGAGAAAAGGAGAGACACTGAAGACAGCCTATCAGCATGGGGTAAAGAGAAGGGGAAACATTCAAAGTAACCAATCAGCATAGGGCAAAGGAAAGGGGAGGGAAGGCATTGAAGGGATGGAAAGAGCTCCTATAAACATGTCTAAGAAATAGATGATGTTTTAGTGTAAGAGTCTGGTCACTCATAGAGATAAACATGTCTAAGAAAAAGATGATGTTTTATAGTAACAGTCTGGCCTTTGAATATTCTTCTGAATGATTGTAAAATTTTGCATTTGGGCATTGGTGTGTCAAAGATAAAATAAGTGAAATATTCTGTTTGTATGGGCATGTATGCAATTCCATAATAAGGATTCTTAACAGTCACAAATTAAGTTGGATGCAATAAAGTGCTACCTCTAATGTGTGAGCATGACAAGCCATTAAAGAAAAATTAAGAAAAAACTCCTTCAACCAAGTGCTGACAGACTGAGTACCCCTTCCCAGCCTGACCCAGGGAGCTTCAAATTATCCTGTTGTGATTCAGGGACACCAGTTTTGGGATAAAGGAAAAAAATTTAGGAAAGCTGCCAGATCTATAAAGAAATGGACGCAAAGAATGTGGCCTATACTCTGGTTTCCAGGTATTCTGCCTTTCAGAACCAAATTTAAATTTAAAAACAAGTCTCAATTTGCCACTACTGCAGACAAATTATATGTGTGTATGTGCGTGTGTGTGTGTGTGTGTGTGTGCGCGCGCGCGCAGGTAGTGCTCACTGATTTTTCTTTTTGGTTCTTGTCACATGATTTCAAATATTAAAATACATGGATGATGGCAGAAGACAAAATTTTAAAAACTTAATTTTAAATGAGAGGAAAATATCAAAAACTCCCTATCATTTGAGGGGAAAACTGGTGAAAAGATTTTATACTTGAATATACCAATAAAAGAACTTATGTTGGTGGGGAAAGGCACTGACCAGAGTTCATGGTAAACATATATTAAAAATGTTGTAACTAAGAGTTGGAATTTATTTGGAATAATTTTGGAGGACATAAAAATACTATTGGCCTGACCCATGTCATTTTATTTGGCTCTATGCTTGTATTGCTTAAGTCTGAATTTTTGTAACTGCCATTTTGATCCACTACAATTTCCATTTTTTCTCACCATGGGGAAAAATGTGTGAACTAGAATGTTTAACCTCATAGGATTGAACTTACATGTAAAAAAAAAAAAAATAACTGAGCCCACTATACTAGTTGTGTGATGATTAACTAGCCTATATTAGTGGGGGCTAAAAATTAAAATCTGCCAATAACAAGAAATGGGGCAGTAGTTTCCAGTACTATTAATAATATTATAACCTGAAGACAAAATAGCAAATAGTCTTCCCTTTTTTAGATCTGACAGGTTGTCTTATTTGCTCAAAGAACACTTCTTGGTGTGGCACTAACTATTGCCCAAAAAGCTAAAATACAAGGGCCTTCCCAAGTCATTAGGAATGCAAGCACCCATGTTTTGGCTTTGCTAATTTCTGCAGAGTCCCCTAACAATCTCTGAATTGTCAATGTGACCTTCATTATTTAGACTGCCATAGATACATACATACAAAAAATAGAATCTCTGAGTACAATTGACAATGGGGAATTCACTTAAAATTTATGGCATTATGAGGATGGTAAGAGATAGTCAAAGAAAAATAATCTGTGTTCCAGTCCCTTGAGCACAAACTGAAAGGGAAAAACATTGGAAGGCAAAGTTTTATTTTTGTTGTTTGAATATGCCAGATTGTATAATTCATCTCCTGGGATAAAACTTGTTATGTAAAATAAATGTACAGGTAACATGTTCACCTAAAAGTAAGAACTTGATTTGCAAGTAAGAACTTGAAGAAAAAAACAAAACCTGCTTTGCTGGAGGTTCTCTCGATGTGAATAAGGTCTTTTAGGATAATGGGACCTTGAGAAAATTGATCACTATTATCTTAAACAGGATTTTGTTTTAGGAGGAAATAACTTGCTCCCAGAGTGGAATAATCACTTAAAGAAACACATTAGTGTAAATTCTGGGAATTCATTCTTTTTTGGATAGTTCTTTAAAATGTAAACTGAGTCAATTTTTCCAGATATACTACTACTCTGCCAATCCTGCCTGTTACAACAACCTCAGACTGGTGAGTTAAAATTTGTGCAAAGCTTGAGATCTGTAATATATTAAAGTGTGTTGAACATTACCTTTAATTTTTTTCTCTATTAGAGAAACATAAGTTTAAATTTTGACCAGGTTTGATTTTTTATGAATAAACTGAATATGGAACTAGTGATACACATACATCTGAAACTAAATATTTGTATTAGTTCTATCTAAATATTATCTGAAAGTTTATAAAATGAAAGTTCATATATGTTTAACCATAAATGCTAATTTTTATTTATTGCATCTTGCATTTAAGGGCCACAGTGACATTCGAGAGACTGGCTTATATCTGTCTGCTTTAACTAAGTCTATTTCTGGCCACTAACATTTTTCTCTAAATATGTAAGAGATTTAAGACTGTATTTTTATTTCTGTTAGTACTGCAAAATTATACAAACCTGTAATCATCTCTAAATTCTGAATTTTACTGTAAAAAATTAAACCTAGTTAATATAAAAACATGTGTAATTATAATGCTATTTTTTCTTTGTATATTAAGTATACACATGTTCTTCTTGTGTCTGAGTTTTAAATATGAAGCTTGGAAAAGCACTTTCTTAGTGTTCTCCCAAATAAAAAGTTTTCTAACATGATGATTTTAACCTTAAAGTTGGCAAATTTAATTACAGTTTTATATATGTCATTTAATAAGATGTATATAAAATTTTGTAACTTTTTACACTGGGGAAGACATTTATACTTTTAAAATAAAATGAAAACATGATCTTTTTAAAAGTAAATATTTTAACACAAAATATATTTTACCAATTTTAACACATAATTTTAAAAACTTTAAATTTTTCCCTGGCTCATATTTCAGATGTAATTATGCATTTTGTTATTTGTGAAGAGCCCAACTTTATCTAAGATAATGTTCTGCCTTTCACCTCTCTTTATGTTAGAATGGCTCCAAAATAGGTCAGTCTTTGGCTCATATAAATTTTTTTAAAAAGACTGTTTTTTTTTTTTTGTTGTGGTTGTTGATGTAAAGATTATTATCATCTCAAATAGGAGATATGATATATAACTAAAGAAAGATTCTACAGTATCAAATTCATTTTTATTGGTTGGTACCTATTACACAAACTGAATATATTTTTTCTCCACTGATTTTATTTTTTATTTTTCTTGTAAACATTACAAATTTTTTCTGTTAGTATTTTGCAGCAGAAGTACTACTTCTAAAAAAAAAGAAAACCCTCAGGTTTATTTAAGATAAGAAACCATCATCTAAAGAGTGATAGAATGTTATGCTCACTTCTAGTACTAATACTAACCCAATTAATGGTAACAATTGATCACAACACAAAATATATAAGCAAGAAAATACAGGGATCAAAAGATTAATTTGAGAAAGAGATGAAGATGAAAAAAATCAGAAATTCTTGAAATAAATAAAACCATAAACCAAATAAAAAACTTGATAGAAAACATTACCAACAGACTATGTCACTGGGAAGACAGATAATAAAGACAAAATATACAATTTTGAAAGTAAAGTTAACCATACAGTGAAGATGGCAAAAAACTATGACCAGAACATACAAGAATTATGTGATAGCAACAAAGACCAAATCTAAAATTTATTGAGATAGAAGAAGACACAGAGTTTCAAATCAAAGGAATGCAAAATCTCTTCAATGAAGTAATGTCAGAAAATTTTCCAAACATGAGAAATGAACTGTGAAATCAAACACAAGTGGCTTAAAGGACATAAATAGTACAAAACTACAGCAAATTTACACCAAGGCACACTATAATTAAAATATCTAGAATAAAAAATAAGGATAGAATTTTAAAGGCCACAAGAGAGAGGAATCAGATTCCATATAGAGGGGGACAAATTTGGTTCTCACCAGATATTCAACCCAAACCCTAACAACCAGGAGTTTCTGGAGCAACATTCACCAAGCAAGAAAAAAAAAAATGCTAACAAAGAATTTTATTGTCAGCAAAATAAGCATCATATTTGTTGATAAAATAAAAACTTTTCATGATAAACAAAATGTAAAAGAATTTACAATGAAAAAGCTTGCACTAAATAGCATTCTCAGAAAAAATCTTTCATGAAGAGGAAATGATATATAACAATAAAAACCTACACAAAGAGAAACTACACTAATAAAAAAGCCAATTAAAAAAGAAACCAAGTCAAGGTGAAAACCAAAAATAAACCAAAATGACCAGGATTACAAATTATATTTCAATCATTACCATATCACTCTCATGGACCATGTAAGCAAGCTGGGGTTTTCAATTTTATATTAGATAAATTAGACTTTGAATCAAAGTTTGTAAAAGGGTACAAAGAAGAACATTTTACAATTCTCAAGGAATCATACTTTAACTAGACATAACAATCATAAATATGCCCCAAACAATAGAACATTTATGTATATATATAAAAAGAAATACTCTCAACTACAAGAATCAAATAGACCATAAAAATAATACTTGGTGACTTTAAAATAATTTTATTATTATGGATAGGTCTTCCAAACATAAACTAAACAAGGAAATCACAGAACACAATACAACAAACAATGATTTAGACATCACAAACATATATTGACTATTCCACCCATCAATGATAGAATACTTTTTTTTTTTCCTCAGCAGCACATGGATGCTTTTTCAAAATAGATTATATATTATGCCACAAAGCAAGTCTTAGCAAAAACAAAAAATAAAGATATTACCCTGCATCTTGTCTCTCATGGAATAAAATTAGAAATCAATGACATTAAAAAATAGAAACTACTCCAACACCTGGATACTCAATAATATGCTATTGAATCATGAATAAATAATAGAAGGTATCAGGGAAAAGATAAAAATAATATTACAGATAAATGGAAACTCTGGTATTGTATCAAAGTCTCTGAGACACTATGAGGGCAGTGCTAAGAGGAAAGTTTACTGCATTAAGCTTGTTCACTAAAGAAGAAAAATTGAAGAAATAAATGACTTGTCACTACATTTCAGAGCCCTAGGAATGCAGAAACAAACAAACAACAAAATAAATAGAAGACAGAAAATAGTTAAAATCAGGGCTGAAATCAATAAAATTGAAATAAACAATGTAAAAAACTGAAAAAAAGAAAATTTTGTTCTTTGAAAAAATAAATGAAATTGAAAAAATCTTAGCCACCCTAACTAAATAAAAGAAGAAGAGAGAAACCAAATTCATTAAAATTCATGAATAAAAAGTAAATATAAAGGCAGACACTGCTGTAATACAGAAGATAATTAAAAACTATTTTGAAAATATATACTCAAGTGAAATTGAAAATCCTGAAGACACAGACAAATTTGTAGAAGCACATGAACTACCCAAACTGAATCAGGAGGACATGCATAACTTAAACAGTTCAATTTCATGGAAGGAGCCAGACAAGGTGTTTGATGCCTGTAATCTCAACACTTTGGAAAATTCAGAAGAATTGTGAGTTCACAGCAAGCCTCCACAATGGTATGATGCTCAGCAATTCAGTGAGATCCTATTACTACATGAACTATAAAATAGGGATGGAGATGTGGATCAATTCAGTGAGATCCTATTACTACATGAACTATAAAAT
This sequence comes from Geosciurus inauris, assembly GCA_004024805.1. Taxonomy (NCBI): domain Eukaryota; kingdom Metazoa; phylum Chordata; class Mammalia; order Rodentia; family Sciuridae; genus Geosciurus; species Geosciurus inauris. The sequence continues at coordinate 18,602 of PVHX01026689.1, forward strand.
AGGGATGGAGTGGTCGAGTAAATCTGTGTTCCATCAAAGGTACCAAAAAAAAAATTGAAGCAAGGAAAAAAAAATCTCTATCTAAAGCCTACCAACCAAGAAAATTCCAGGACCAGATGGATTCTCTGTCAAATTCTACAAGACCTACAAAGAAGAATTAACACCAATATTTCTCAAATTATTCCATAAATTTGAAAATGGGGGAACTTTTTCAAACTCATTTTATGAGGCAAATATAATTCTCACACCAAAATCAGAGACATATCAAAAAACATTTCAGCCAATATATCCCTAATGAACATAGATGCAAAATTTCTCAATGAGGTTTGCAAAGTACATACAAAATCATATTTAAAAATAGTGCACCATGATCAAGTGGTGTTCATTTCAGGAATAGAAAGTTAATTCAACATACAGCAATCAAAAACATAATCCATGACATCAAATCATATGATATACAAAACCAATATCATCAAAATGGTCATACTACACAAAGCGTTATATAGATTCAATGTGATTTCACTTAAAATCACAATGTAATTTTTTATAGAAATAGAAATGGCAATTAGAAAATATATTTAGAAGAATAAGAGACCTAGAATAGTCAAAGCAATATTTTGCAACAAGAAGAAGCAGGGGATGTCACCACACCAGATCATAACTACACTTCAATACTCTAGTAATAAAAATGGCATAATACTGGCAGCAATATAGACAGGTGGACCAATAGTATGGAATAGGAGGCACAGTAAGAAACTCACATAGAGTTATCTTATGGTACCAAAAACATACATTGGAGAAAATATTGCCTCTTCAACAAATCTCTGCTGGCAAAAGTGGAAATCCAAATGCATCAAAATGAAATTAAACCCCTATCTCTCACCATCTACAAAATTTAACTTAAAGTGGATCAAGAGCCTAAGAATTGGGCCAGAGACACTGTATTTAAAAGAAGAAAAAGTAGGCTCAAAGTTTTATAATGTTGGCTTAGGACCTTACTTCCTTATCAAGATTTATAGAACAAGAAGTAAAATCAAGAATCAATAAATGGAATAGAATCAAGTTATATCAGCAAAAGAAACAATTAAGTGAGTAGAGATTCTACATTCTGGGAGCAAATTTTTGCCACATGCATAAGAAAAACTAGTAATTTCAAGCACATATATAGATCTTAATAACTTAACACCAATAAACAAACAATCCAGTCAATAAATGTGCAAGGACCTGGAAACACGCTTCTAAGAAAAAAGATATACAATTGATCAATGAACATATGAAAAATGCTCTCTAGCAACTAGAGATATGCAAATAAAAATGACTCTAACATTTTATCTCATGCCAGCCAGAATGGCAATTATTAATAATACAAACAACAATACTGGCAAAGATGTAAGGAAAAGGTACAATCCTATATTGCTGATGAAACTGCAAATTGACATAACCAATCTGTGAAACAGTATTCCCATCCCTTGGTCTACACACAAAGGAAATAAAAACATCATGCTACAGTGATTCAGTCACTTCAATATTTATAGCAGCTCAATTCTCAGTAGCTAAACTGTATAACCAACTTAGAAGCTCTTTAATAGATGAAAGGATAAAGAAACTGTGGCATACATACACAATGGAATATTACATAGTGATAAAGGAGAGTAAAATATGGCATTTGCCACTAAATGGATGGAGTTGTAGAATATCATGCTAAGTGATGTAAGCCAATTCTATAAAACCACAAGTTGAATGTTCTTTCTGATAAGTGGATGGTGATCCATAGTGGGAGAAGGGGCAGAGAAAAATGGACAAAATTTTGTCAAAGGGGAGGG
>PVHX01026690.1:0-20424 GCA_004024805.1 Geosciurus inauris
GTGCAGGGCCCTGGGGGTGTACCTCAGCAGTGAAGTGCTACCTACCATGTGCAGGGCCCTGGGGGTGTACCTCAGCAGTGAAGTGCTACCTACCATGTGCAGGGCCCTGGGTTAACCCCCAGTGCCACACACACAAAAAAGGTGGACCCTTGGGTCAGACAGATCAGGAGCAGAGGTCCACATGTGTGAATCACCAAGGTGAGAAGCACCAGCAGACAGCACTGCGGACTCTGCAGACACTAGGAGAACGCATGAACAATGCTACGCCAGGAAACCTGAAAATCTGATTACACTGAACAAATTCTCAGAAGAATATAATCCAAATCTACAAGGGGAAAAAAGGCATTCTATAGCCATTAAAGACACAGTGAAATCTTTCCCCAAAAAGTCCAGGATCTGGATATTTTATAGGTGAATTCTCCCAAACTTTCATGAACAAACAACTCCAGCTGAATACCAGCTGCACCAGATGCAGCAGAAGGCCCGTGTTCCGCAGCTCAGGGGTGGAGGGAGTGGACACCAAAGTCTGGCTGGAGAGGATGCCCGCGAGCAGGCAGAACAGCATGCCAAACTCTACTGAAGGTGGGACAAAGAAGTGTGGCCACCGCGCAGAGCGGTGACAGCCAGGACAGTGCGGCAAGAGGGGTCAGAGGGCAGGAGACTAGAAGCCAATTTGCCATCTGCTAAAGACAAGACATACACCCAGAAAGTGCAGAGCACGTATAAGGGAGCCACGAGGTTAAGAATCAGTCAAATCACCTGAAGTCCCGCGCGCACAGCCACCTGCATCAGCCAGGGACCACCAGGTGAGCAGTCAACGCTTGGCAGGACCTGACCCACACAGCAGGGGCAGCACGCTCCTGGCCCTAACAGCCACCTCGCTCCTCCACGGAGAGGTTTCAGGGGGCGCTCAGGCTCCAGGGAAGGCAGAGCCACAGACGGAAGGAGGCTGAGGTCCTCCCTTCCCACTTGAGAGCTGACCAACAGCCCAGAGCAGACTGAACTTGAAGTGAACGAGTAATGAACTCCTTTGGCTAAGCCGCTGAGATCTGAGAGGTTAGCTGCCGTTCATGGTTGTGCTCCTTACCTATGGTGGCTTGGGACAGGTCACTTACGCTAAGCCTCAGAGGTCACCTGCAGGATGAAGAAAACAGTACAAACACAAGCGCCAAAACAAGAAGAAAAAGTCAACTGAAGGCCAGGTGTGGCGGATGCCTGTAATCCCAGGGGCAGGAGGCTCGCAGGAGGATCCAAGCTCAAGGCCAGCCTCGGCAACTTAGCAAGGCCCTAAGCAACTGAGGAAGACCCTGTCTCAAAATAAAATATAAAAAGGGGCTGGGAAGCCGGGCGCGGTGGCGCATGCCTATAACCCCAGCACTTTGGGAGGCTGAGGCAGGAGAATCACAAGTTCAAAACCAGCTTCAGCAAAGGCGAGGCGCTAAGCAACTCAGTGAGACCCTGTCTCTACATAAAACACAAAATAGGGCTGGGGATGTGGCTCAGTGGTCGAGTGCCCCTGAGTTCAATCTCCAGTACCAAAAAAAGGGGGGGGGGAGTCTGGGGATGTGGCTCAGTGGTTAAGCACCCCTGGGTTAAAAAAAAAAATCAACTGAAGGCCAGCCACGGAGAGAACCCAGCTCAACCATTCTAGGTGACGGCTTTGGTCCCAGGAAGCCCACATAAGCTGGGGGCTGGGAACATGGCTCAGTGGTGAAACACTTGCCTAGCATGCACAAGTCCCTGAGTTTCAACCCTAGCACTACAAAATCAGCCTCAGCTGAATTTCTACACTTCAGCAGCGAGTGTGGTAAAAGTTTATTTTTACTATAACATGAAATGCAAGCCTGAAATGCAAGTCTAACTCAAGATTCACATGGCCACAGGCAGAGTCTACACAGCTCTCAGAGCACTGAGGACCAGCGCCTTCAGGAAAGCCAGTGCACTCCCTCCACCTGCTCTGGGGTCAGGGACTCCCACCGCAGAGCACCTGTGCGCAACTCAGTGACTGCAAAGTCACTTGGGCACTTAAAACCCTGCCTCTAGTCACAGTGCCCTGAGGCCAAGATGAGTAACACAGCCAAACACAAAAGCCAAAGCCATAAAAAGCTTCCAGAAGAAACAGAAAAGCATCTTCATGACCTTGAGATTGTGTAGGCAGGACACAAAAACCACTGACTGCAACACTGGATTTCACCAAACCTGCTCATCCACAAGGACCACGCGCTGCCTGTGGCGGGCTTGGGCCTGTGGTCTCCACTACTGTGGAGACTGAGGTAGGAGACCCCTTGAGCCCAGCACCGACAGCAGCCTAAGCAGGCCAGGGAGACCCTGCTCTAAACAAAACCCACCACGAGGAATGCAGAGGCAAACCGCGGCCAGGGTAGAGCATGTGCAGTCCATCCATCGACACCCGAGACCACCGCCCCAAGCAGAGTCCGGCTTCCCATGCCTCACACAGGAAGAGCCACGGCCCCAGAAGCGCTGAAACGGAACACACAACCCAGACTGCTGGTAGGAGAGGGAGATGGTCCCTCTCTCGGAAACTGGAGCTTTCTTAGGGTCAGTCACACCCACCCCTGTGGCCAGTTGTTACCAAGGAGAAGAAAGAACAGCCGGTCCACAAAAAGCCCCATATAGCAACAGCACAGCAGTTTCTAACAGGAACAGCCCCAACTGGGAAAAGCCCAAGGGCCCACCAACAGGTGCAGCCTGACCAGGGGAGGTCACTCTTCACAAGAGAACACTGTGACACAGGGGAAGGAACCGGGCCCACGGCTGCATCGGCCTGCAGCTTGATCCTGTCCATGTGGCCTTCTGGACAGCTGGCGCTGCTCGTGCGTGGTGAGAGGGAGGCACAGGGGCTGACCAGGGAGGCACAGACATAAGCACACACCTATCACTACTCAATGCCTGCTGAGGACCCAGCTCTTGGTACGTGAAGGCATCTGCAACACCTGCCCTCAGCAAGCCAGGAAGCAGGCAGGGTCTGCAGAAGGTGCCCGTGCAGGTGCATTTCGTGAGCACACGAAGTTTAAGATCAATCAGTAAACCTCAACATGAAAAGAAATCAAGCAGGACATGCAAAGGCCCAGGATGGCCGAAACTCTGTTGGAGGGTGGGTGGGGACAGGCTGCACTGCATGGGACCAAGGGGGGCACTTTGGGCATCCCAGCAGGGGCAGGGATGCTCTGAGGGGCAGGTGCCCACGGTCTGTGTGCCACAGCACAGTTCACAGAAGAGGGGTGCAGCTGGAAATGCTCTCGGCCAGCAGTCACCAGACAAACACCAGGACACTGGACTTTCCCTCCCGTCATGGCCCCGGGTCCCTGGCACAAAGATCCCTAGGGACAAAGAACTCTCCTGCTTCCTCTGGGAAGGAAGGAGAACTGAAACAAGACCAGCACCCAAGCCAACACAGTGTGACAACACAGGCCAGCCCCAAAGGCGCACCCATGGCAGGCAGAAAGCCCCTGGAAACTGGAAGAGCACTTCAACATTGGTGGCTGGAAAAGGAGTGCTATTCCCTGCAGAAGCTGCTGAAAACCAAGCAGAAAAAAGAGAAATAAAAATGGCAAAGAAATGAACAGGAATTCCACCAACAAGGAAACAAAATGGCATAGACTCATAATCAAAGAAATTAAAATTAAAATCACAATGTGGTTGCCTGGCACAATAGCACACACCTGTAATCCCAGCAACATGGGAGGCTGAGGCAGGAGGATCACAAGTTCAAGGCCAGCCTGAGGAACTTAGCAAGACCTTGTCTCAAATAAAAATAAAAAGGGCTGGGATGTAGCTCAGTGCTAGAGTCCCTGGGTTCGTTCAATCCCTAGTACCAAGAGAGAAAGAGACAAAAAGAGAAAGAAAGAAAAAAAAAAAATCACAATACCATTTCACACCCACCACATTTTCAAACATTAAAAATCAGACATGCTGGGCACAGCAGTGCATGACTGTAATCCCAGTGACTCGGGAGGCTGAGAGCAGGGAATGGCAAATTTAGGGCGACCTCAGCAACGTGGTGAGACCCTGTCTCAAAATAAAAACTAAAAAGGCTGGGATATTCAGTGGTAAAGCACCCTGGGTTCAATCCCCAGTACTGCAAAAATGAAACAGAAGTCAAATGTGTGTAGGCAAGATGGCAGAACCACGGGGGTCCTGCACACTGGGGGACCGCAGTCGACAGCTCTGGAAAGCCTCTGGGCAGGACCGCTGAGCAGTCACATGCCCACACCTATGAAGCCTATCACTCAGAGACCTAGAGGCAGGTCCACAGCAAGAGACTCACGCAGGAGGAGGCTCAAGAGCATCTACAGCAACAGGGACATGATCAGGCAAACACCGGAGACAAGCCAAAGCTAGGGAGGAAGCAGAAACAAGGGGTCCCTCTCGGGAGTACTACGCAGCAAGGAATACATCCACAGCCACCAGCCCAGGTGCAGCTCAACAAGCTAAAGACTGGGCCAGAACCAGAAGTGGGAAGGACGCAGGGTAAGGACACACTGGCAGAAAGTGCCCAGATCAGCAATACTAAGCAGCAAGCCACCCGAGCACGTGTGCCCAGGGGAGCAAGCACAACCCACTGGACAGAGGACAAGTAAGCCGCTGCTCACCTCTGGAGTGAGCACCATCTGCTCTGCCCACGCAGTCTCCTAGCCTGCACCCTACAGAGCCAGTCCAGCACCTAGCGCAGCCCCCCACATGCATGCACACTCTGCCCTGCCACCTGCTGCCTATCCTAACAGCCTCTCCTGCCCTGTCTCCACAGCTTCCCCTCTCAACAGCGCCTTTCTAGACCCTGAAGAACAGAGCCCAGCTCCACAGTGGAGCTGCTAAGTCCCCTGGCCCCTCCCCCTCACTCTCCTCTCCCTGAGGTTAAAAACTTCAGTAGTAGCCAGGCGTGCTGGCGTGCACCTGTAGTCCCAGCTACTCAGGAGGCTGAGGCAGGAGGATGGCTTGAGCTCAGGAGTTCAAGGCCAGCCTGGGAAACACAGCAAGACCACGGCTCAAAAAATAGGCAGGCAGGTGCTGGGGGGTGTAGCTCAGTTGTAAAACACTTGCCTGGCATGCGCAAGGCCTGGGTTCAGTCCCCAGCACCACAAAATGCACAATACATTCCCGCATGCATGCCTTGCTCCTCATCTGGGGAGCCCAGGAGGCTGCTGAAGAGCCACAGCAAATGCACGCCCTGCCTGTGCTGCACTAGGGAGCTCAAAGGGTGCGGGAAGGGCTCAGGGAGAGCCAACAACCAGCGCTGCAGGCCCGGGGCTGGGCTGAGGGCAGCAGGCAGTCAGGGAGAGTGGGGTGAGAAGGCCCAGCCAGGGCCCAGGGTGTGGAGCCTGACGCCAGGGCAGGGCAGGCCAGGGACTCACTGCTCAGTTTGGCTTTGAGGCCAATGCTGACCCTCAGGTTTCCCACAGACACCAAGTCCTCCCGGAGGCTCACCAGGTATAGGCGTCCTGCCAAGCACCTGCCTTTCCTTTCCACAGAGCAGCAAGGCCCTGGGGTCCTAACCCCAAGAGGGCAAAGGGCGACCTCCGCATCCTCAACACCATGCTCAGAAAGGCCTTCTGAAGGAGCCAAAGCAGAGTGCAGCAGACCCACCTGCAGGCACACAGCTCCACAGAAACAAGCCCTCTATTCGCTCCTGGGGTCTCACCCATGGCACACTGGCCACATCCGGAGCCCAATGGCACTCTTCAGATGCCCACTGGGAGGTCCACTCACCCTCACCTTTCCCCAGGGAGAAGCCTCACCCCAACTGCAGCCCCCTCGTCCGGTGACTGCCTTGTGGGACAACGCTGTGGCCCCTCAGCCTGGGAGCTCCCTGCGCAATCCAAGCAGAAGTCACAAAAGTTTCAAGCTGTGCGTGAGAAAACGGGGAAAGGGATGGGGCCTGCAAGTCCACGTAGAGTGTGGCTGCTCCCAGCGCTGGCCCCTGGGTAAACCTTGTCCAGTCCTTACCACTGGCCGAGTGGACGGTCGGCTACCAAGTGGAGAGCAGGAAGCCTTTTGCAATGGCAAAATTAACGGCTCGAGGCAAAGAGCAGTATTGATTCAGAAGATGTCTCTGCAAGACCAGGCACACGGCCACGCAGGTAAGGAGAGGAGGACCGCCCGCCCGCGCCGCTCCGCCGGACAGAGGGCAAAGCCGGAGACCCTTGGCACAGGGACTACGTCGTGGTCCCAAGTTGGCGCGACCTCGGGGCACTGCGCCCGGCGAACCCCGCAGGCCGCCGAGGGCTGACAGTGCCGCTGGACGCGCTGGGAAATCCGTGGGCCCGGAGGGAGGGCGAGCACGCGCGTCCCCCACCGCCCCGCACCGGGAGGCAGGTGTCAAGGCGCAGCAGGCGGGGCGCGAGCCGGGCGGGCCGAGGGCCCGGCGGGGTGCAGGCCCGGCGCGGGCAGGTGCGCGCGGACAAAGCGCGGCGCGCGGCGGCGTACCTGGGCACGCAGCTGGGGCTGGAGCCGTCCACCTCCCAGGTGGCGAACAGGTTCATGGGCACCGGCGTGTTGAGCGCGCCGGGCGCGCCGGGGAGGCCGAGGCGGCCCCGCTCGGCCATGGCGCCGGCCCCGCCGTCCCTCGGCGGCCTGGGGCTGCGCCGGCCGCGGGCGCGCGGCAGCGGGCGGGCCGGGCGCGCGGAGGGCGGCGGCGCGGTCACATGGCTGCCGGCGGGGCCGGCGGGCGGCGGCAGGCCCGCGGGCGGCGTCCGGGCTGCGACCGCGCCCGCCCCGCCGCGCGCCGCCGCCGATTGGCCGGGCCGGCCGGGCTCGCGCCCCGCGCCCAATCGCCGCCCGCCGGAAGTGAGGTGCCGCGCGCGCCCGCCGCCGCCGCGGGAGCGCGCGCCTGCGCACAGGCCCCGCCCGGCGCGCGCGCCCCGCCCCCCGGGACTGTCGCGAGGCCCGCGAGGGATCCGGGCCCCAGGGTCCGCTGGGCCCGCGCGCTCCTCAGCTTGCCTGCCGCGGCGCGGCGCCCCCGAGGATGCTCACTGTCCCCCGGCGGGCCCTGCGTCCCCAGCACCGGGGCCCCGGAGCATCCCCCGCCCCCGCGCACCCCAGTGGGGCCCCAGCGCCTCCTGAGCCCTGCTGCCCGGCGTGTCCCCGCACAGCCCCCTACGGCGCTGGGTCCCCCGCACGCCCTGAAGATGCCACCCATCCGCCTATGTCCCTTGTGCCCTGCGCGCTGCGCTGTGGTCGCAGGACTGTGGCAGGGCCCAGGCGTGACTGTCGCAGTTTCTGCCCGCGGACAGCCGGGTGGGCTCAGCCCGGGACTGCCCTCCCCCTGTCCAGCCTCCTCAGCATTCAGCAGTGCTTTCTGAGTTTTACTCGAGACCGTGAGAACAAGTCTCTGTTAAAGGGCAGAATCCCTCCTGCCTGGTGATCGCAGTGCCAATAGGAGGCAATCTCCATAGCTGCCCACCGGGCCCAGCAGGCTGGGGGCCTCCCACAAAGCCTGTGGACAGGACATCTAGGTTCAGGGGCATCCCTTCCCGTCTTTTTGGCGTCCTTGTGGTGGTGTCTATGGTCAAAGCCAACAGACTTAGGCAAAGCTCGTTGGTCATGTCTTGTTTCTTTGTATCCGCGGCTTCTCCTCCTGTCCCTGTGTCCCTGTCTTTGCCTAGTTTTATTGAAACAAGTGCAGCCCACGCCGTCAGCTTTGAACCAGCGGCCTCTCCCTGTCCTTGGGGTTTACCACAGCAGTCCCAACATTAAAAGCATTTTCTCCCGCAGAAGCCAGTGCTGCTGGCCCCCTCTGCAACTCCAGGGTCTGGGCTGCAAACAGCTGCAAGCGCTTAAAGCCAGGGTCCCACTTTGGAGAGAACAAGGGACCTGTGTTTCCCACATGGTCCCTGCTCCTTTGGGGTGGTACAGCTGAAAGCCATGAGAGTCTGCCTGTCTGTGGCCAGCTGACTGGGGTATTGTCTTACAATGCGGCCCTGCTGGGGCCAGCAGAGGGCCTGTGGGACACATACCTAAGAGATGGGGGCTGTGTTCAGAGAGGCACGGCAGCCCCGGTGAGGACAGGCTGCCTTTGATGTGAGGGCAGAGGACAGGCATCCACTGACTTCAGCACTTGGCACGCAGTGTAGGCATAGGATGGGGGTGCAGTGGCAAGCAGATGAATGGGCCGCCTGACGCATCGTGTCTGTGTGCGCCAGGCAGGCAGTACCGCCGGGGTCAAGGGAGGAAATGTGGGGTGACTAAGCCGTGCACAGTGGGGCTTGCCACCAGCAGCCACAGTTGAGCTGTGCCCCTCCCCTGTGCCTGGCACTATTGGGAGTCCTCAATTCCCATCCCCATTTTACAGAGGAGGAAACTGAGGCACTTGAGGTTCTGCAGCTACCAAGGGAATGAGGCAGGGCTAGCATCGCCCCGAGTAATTGCTCTGGTAGAAATGTTGAAATTCTTCTCCAGGGCAGGGAGGCAGCCCAGAAACCCTGTGCATGCACCACTGAGTCTGTAGGTGTTGGGGCAGGCCACAGAGACACCCAGTGTTCGTGGTGGCAACACCTGCCGGTTTCCAAGTAGGCAGACAGCACATTGATTTAGAATAACTTTGCCAAACCTGTGATTTGCACTGTCGTCTTCTGCACTTGAATGTGATACTGTGTTCAGCCTCCTGTGCGCAGTAGGTCCAAGATCAGTGGTGTGAACACCAGGGGACACTCCCTCCGTGGCCAGGCCTGTGTGATCCCTTAATGTTTGGAGCACTTTCTGATGATTTTGTATTTAAAGCAAGAACTTAATTCAGGAGGAAACTCTCTGGACAACTGGGGTGGCTGGGCATGGTTGGGGAAGAGGCCCAAGGAGAGGGTCCTTCAGGGCCTTTGGCTCCAAGATGACAGCCTGAAGACCACTGCTGAGGACCTGACAGTCTGCCCACCAGTGCTCTAACGCTGAGCGACAACCCAGCCCGTTTTTAAACACTATTAATTTTTGAGGCAGGGCCTTGCTAAGTTGCCCAGGTTGGCCTTGAATTTGCAGTCCTCCTCCTGCCTTTGTTCCCGAGTAGCTGGGATTACAGGCATATTCCACTAGTGAATTGTTTGTTTAGTTTTTGGTACTGGGGATTGAACCCAAGGGTGCTTTATCACTGAGCTACATCCCCAATTCTTTTTTGGGGGGACAGGGGACAGGGTCTCACTAAGTTGCTGTAGCTGGCCTTGGACTTGCAGTTCTCCTAGACTGGGGATGTAACTCAGTGGCAGAGCACTTGCCTAGCAATTGCAAGGCCCTGGGTTCAATCCCCAGCACAGAAAGAAAAAGAGAGGGGGAGGGAGAAAGAGAGAAAAACTTGCGATCCTCCTGCTTTGGCTGCCCAAGTTGTGCCATCACATCCCCATGTTCCTGGTGAATCAAAGTTGTAGGGTTCTAAATGGTCATAGGGCTTCATCAGTGATAAAGAGAAGAAAGTCCCAACCCCTGGAGGACGGGTCTAGGCAGAGGCGCCAGCTCCTCTCCTGCAGCCCTACCAGCAGTCACAAGGGTTCCCTCAGCCTGCGCGCCAGGACTTGTGTTTCTAGCTGGGTGCTATGGCCTGTGAGCTCCTCGGAAATCCATTCATCAAATCAGTGTAAGGCAAGATGACACAAACTCAGTTGTGGGACATGCAGCATGGGGCAGGTGTGGTTCCTGCCAGAAAGGGGCCCCCTTTGGGGCAAGAGACCACAGGAACCTCAGTGTACCTCTAAGGGTACAGGAGCACAGTGGGCTGGGGCTCACATAGTGAGAGGACACTTGCTGGCCCTGGGACTTCTGCTACCCTCCGGTGGGAAGGCCCATACGCTTCTCTGCTGTTTCTTTTAGGGCAGCTCCAGACAGAGCTACCAAAATTCCTGGATGTGGCTTCTGTCATGTCCTGTCCCATGGATGGAGCCTGTGGCATGACTGAGCATCTCTGAGGCAAGAATGGAAGCTTCTCCAACTGAGGGCACAGAAGTCACACACAGTGGCTGGAGACACACTCCTCTTTCAGGAAAAGGAATGTTGTGACCAGAAACCTTGGTGGCCTCCTGGAGCAGAACAGGTGCATAGGGACAGGCCACAGGCAGGAAGGCTAAGCACCAGACCCATGGCATTGCGGGCTACAGCCTGTGAGAGGAACAGGAATGTGGCATGTGGTACCAGAACTGCATGTGGTTGGAAGACTGTCTTCGGGGCACCACTGGGAGGTTGGAAATTCACAGACACCTGCCATATGATCTGCAGCCTGATTTCATACCTATTGGCCCCACCCGACTAGAGCCTGAGCTTTGTGGGTAAAGAAAGTGCCGGGGGGGCTGGGATTGTGGCTCAGTGGTAGAGCGCTTGCCTCGCATGTGTGAGGCCCTGGGTTCGATCCTTAGCACCACATAAAAAGAAATAAAGACATTGTGTCCATCTACAACTAAAAAAAAAAAAATTAAAAAAAAAAAAGAAAGTGCCGGGGTCTTTCCCATGGATGCCCCAGTAAATGGCCAGCATGGAGCAGGCCCTAGAACATCGATGCTAACTGCCATAGAAACCAGAAATTCTTACAGGAGCTGCCTATTGATAACAACCCAGGTGACCCTTGCAGACTTATTGTGTTGAAAGGGGCAAACATTTGTTCATCTAGCACATGATTATCAAGCCAGTTTCAAGCTCTGGGGATACAGGAAAGAAAAACCAGACACGGTGCTTCCCCACATGGCACAGACACAAATGGGCACTTAAAGTGCATGCAGGGTGCTGGCAGGGGGTGTGCTCCGGGCAGGATGGGGGAGGGTGGGGCCTGGAAGAACACATCTGCAAGGCTCAGGCTCTGCAGGGGCAGAGTGTCCCTCAAGAATTAGGTCAGAGGGGCTGGGGTTATGGCGCAGTGGTAGCGTGCTCGTCTGGCATGCGTGAGGCACTGGGTTCGATTCTCAGCACCACATAAAAATAAAATAAAGATATTCTGTCCGCCTACAACTAAAAAATAAATGTTTAAAAAAAAAAAGAATTAGATCAGAGGGCTGGGGTTGTGGCTCAGTGGTGGAATGCTTGCCTAGCATGCGTGAGGCACTGGGTTCGAGCCTCAGCACCACATATAAATAATAAATGAATAAAATAAAAATCCATCAACAACTAAAAAAATATTAAGAAAAAATAAAGAATTACATCAGGCCTGCCTTTGTCCAGCAGCCCCTGGGCCAAAACACCAATCCAGAGAGCCCAGGTCAGGAGGACAGACCCTCTCAGGCAGGGAGGCTGCACAAGATCTCTGCAGAGATCAGGTGCTGGAGGAAGGGTGGGGAAGGGTGAGGCCTGAAGGGTGAAGCAAGCACTTTTGCTTTTCTTTTGAAATCTGGATTGAGGTATGCGTACTATGTTTGTCTCCATCAGCATATGAGCATTCTGTCAAATCTTCAAACTTTTTGGAGTATAGTTGAAATGGCCTTTTGGTAGCCCATAATATGGATGCACTATTATGGGCTTACCCAGACTGCCCTCTTTGGGCATTTAAATCAACATCAGGCATGTGGTAAAACATGAGTGCATCTCCTTAAAATGGTCAGTCAACACTTCAGACACCTGCGAGGATGATGCGATGGAGGTCACCTCACCTTTGTGAATAGAACCCGGTCGCAACCCGAGAATATGCAAGGGACGACCTGGGAAGATGCTGAAGCTAGTCAGTTCAGAATGCTGTGTCACAAGGCAGAGGGGAAGGATCCCTCCCAAAACAGACAAGACACCTACCCTGGCAGGCACGAGTACACACTGCCATAACCAAGTGCCACCGCCAACGGCTGACACACAACAGGAACGGGTTTCAGTTCTGGAGGCAGCAAGTCCAAGACCATGGTTTTATTATTATTATTATTTTAGTGCTGGAGATGAGACCCAGGGCCTCATGCATGCTAGGTGAGCTCTCTACTCCTGAGCCACACCCCAGCCCTGGAAGTTCAAGATCAGAGTTCTGTCAGATTGTCTGGGCACTAATTCCAGTAATGAGGGGCTCCCAAAGGCTCCACCTCCTACCACCACCATCTGGGAGTAGGGTTTCAATATGAACTGGGGGGACACATTCAGTCCATAGCATCAGAGTTAGTGGGTATGCCCAACTCATTCACTCCTCCTCCCTGGGCACAGAGCTCCCAATGTGGGGTGGGGCACAGGACCCCCAGAGGGAGACCAGCTTCCCTACCTTTCATCAGCATCTGCAAGGACCTGTGATGGATCATGAAGCAAATTTGAATGCGTGACCCACATAACCATGTTTTCTGTGGGGAGGCGGAGAGAGAGTGCGGCTCTCCCAGCACCTCCGGAGGCTCCAGAGACAATGCTGGGCCCGGAGATGAGGTTCACCTGGGAGGGCCTGTATTTCCTCACTGCCCGGTGGTGCCACTGCCCACCTGCTGCCCGACTCACGGCTCCCATGCCTGGTCAAAAGCACAGCTGGGCTGGTGCCTGCCAGTGCGCCCAGGGAATGTCACAACTGTCATTGTCACTGCTGCTGGCATACTTTGGAGGAAAAGGGGCATCGTCCTTGCAGATGCGTGTCTCCCAGGACAGCCGAAGCCATGGGGTATCTTTCCAGGTGTCTGAGAAGAGATCGACAGCCCTGAACAGCGTGGACATGCGTGGAGGTGTGGACAGAGGGAGGCCCGGAGCCTCTTGGGGAAGCACTGCCTCTTCTAAAGGCAGTTTTGTACAAAACACCAGCATGAAACCCAGATGTGTGACTAGTAAATATGAAAGGCGTCCAGCAGGAGAAGGCTGCCTCCAGCTGTGCGGGAAGGAGCACAGGCGTGTTGAGAGGAATCTCTGGTTGCTGGCCCACGAGCCGTCCACTTGACGATGTCTAACGTCTCTGCAGTGAAGACTCACCACTGGCCAAGTTAAAAGGCAAGTGGGGGAAATGTCCCCAACGTGTCACCAGCCAGCATTGCTGCCAGCGATGCCTCAGGCTTCCTACACACAAGCAGGGAAGAGGCAGAAAACGCCATCCCAAAAGACCTGCACTGGGAGACAGGCAAAACATGGCCACGCGGACACGCCTATTCCACCTGACAGGTTCTCAGGTGCAACACAGGGCTGTGCGCAACACTCTGGGAGGGGCCCTGGGGTTTCTCGTGTTCCCTGCTCTGCAGCAACACATGCGGGTGGTTCCTACAGTCACCCTCAGAGCAGCCCTGCTCCTCAGAGTGAAAGCTTGGCAATTCCAGGGATGTGGAGTGGGGCACAGTTAGGTCAGCCATGATGGAACCTGATGGAACATTCTACAACCATGGACACAGTAAGTGCAATGCACTGTGGTGGTGCACGCCGGTCATCCCAGCTGTTGGGGAGGCTGTGGTAGGAGGACTGCAAGTTCAAGGCCAGCCTGGGCAACTTAGCAAGACCCTGTTTCAAAATAAAATATTAAGGGCTGAGGATGTAGCTCAGTAGAGCACTTGCCTAGCACGCACAAGGCCCCCCAAGCAATGAAGTTACAGACTTCCTGAAAATTGCAGGCATAACATAATTCTATTTGTTGAAAACAGAATGGTATGAGGATGCATGAGTGAGTAACATATTGTTTACATGTAAGTGATTATGCAGGTAAAATGCCTATTTTCAAAAGTATCCACAGGTCTGGGTTTATGGCTCAGTGGTAGAGCACTTGCCTTGCATGTGTGAGGCCCTGGGTTCGATTCTCAGCACCACATATAAATAAATGAATAAAATAAAGGTCCATCAACAACTAAAAAAATATTTAAAAAAAAAAAAAGTATCCACAGCACACAAATTAACCCAAAGTGATAAAAAAATTCTCTCTGCCTGGTAGGAATTTAGTTATTTTATTCTTCTTCTTTGCTTATCTGTCTTTCATGTTTTCCTCTATAATGAAATGCGTTAATTGTGCAAAGAAAATAATGCATGCTCTGTGGTCACACATCAGGACTGACTGTGGCCAAAGGGAATGCCGGGCGCCCTCTGGCTGTGCCTTCACCAGGCCTGGAGAAAGGAAATGAACAAAGGCAGGCCTCCAGCCCTCGCTCTATAGCTGAGGACCAGCTCTCTAAAAGTACTGTTTAACTAGGTGACAGACTTAATAGCAAGGGGAATTATAAAAATTTGGAAGGCAAGGCCATTAAAAAATCCCAGTGAGAAACAGAGAAATGGCAGAAGATTCACCAAGCAGTAAATGAGACCGTTTTCCCTGTTGGCATGATATGGGGAACTGTAAGTGCAAACAAGATCAACGTTTCACCTGTCTCCTGAGTAAGACTGATGCCAACAGGGCCTGCAACCATCTTGCTTTCCAGCAAGCATTTTGTTTGCCCTCCCGCCCCGCAGGTCCCTCTCCAAGCAGGAGAGGCTCAGGTCTGGCTCCCTGCACCTGGGGGAGAGGGGTGTCCTGGAGCAGACCCATCAGTGGCTTGGCAACTGTCATTGGCACCCTGCCACAGGAGTACACGAACAGGTGTCATTTCAAATGGCAAAATTTGGGGGAAGGAATGTGTGATGACCGGGAAATGACAACAGCAGGCAGGTCATGCAGCATTGGAAACAAGGGAAACTGAGGGCATGTCACTACGTGAGACATCAGGATGTAAAGCTCACCACGCCGAGTGCCCCAGGTTCAGAAGCAGTGTGAGAAGGAGAATGAACTAGCAGTCCTGCTAGCCTGTCCATGGTGGTCATCCTGGGCCCCTGTGTTCAGACTCTAATGCTTCTCTGTATCTCCCACAGTGGAAATAATGTCACAATAACTGAGAACATAAGTTAAATATTAGGAAATTCCAGGGCCCTAATACTGTACGGAAACCAACCAATGACATTCATGGAAAATTTGCAAGTCACAATACCACTGGCAACATGTATAAACCAAATGTTCAACCTCATTGCCACTAAGGTAAGCATAGGAATAATTTGTTTTTTCTTAGGTTTTCTTTATTTTTATATAGTTTTACAATTAGCAAAAATGATTCTGGCAATCTGAGAACAACATTATTTCTTTTTTTTTTTTTTTGGTACTGGGGATTGAACTCAGGGGCACTCAACCACTGAGCCACATCCCCAGCCCTATTTTGTGTTTTATGTAGATTCAGGGTCTCACTGAGTTGCTTGCTTAGCGCCTCACCATTGCTGAGGCTGGCTTTGAAATCGTGATTCTCCTGTCTCAGCCTCCCTAAGTGCTGAGATTACAGGCTTGAGCCACTGCACCCGGCTACAACATTATTTCTTAAATCAAAGAAAGTCAGGCCATTTCTTAGTCTATTACTGCTACTGTAACAAAAACCTTATCCTGGGTAATTTATAAATTATGGAATTTTTTTCTTACAGTTCTGGAGGCCAGGAAGTCCATAACCATGGTGCCCCAGATTCAGGGTTTCTGAAGGCTGCTCTCACTTCATAGATGGCACTTCTTGCTATGTCCTTGTGTAGGAGAAGGCAAGGTAGTTCCCTGTAGCCTCTTTTCCAAGGGCACTAACCCACTCACAATGACAGCGCCATCACTTCCCCAAAAGGCCCCATCTCCTAATACCATTACACCAGGGATTAGGTTCCAACATGGATTCTGGAAGTCCCTGGCCCTCAGACCACAACAGGCCAGATGGAGTGGGGCCTTACTGCCAAGTCTCATCCTGGAGCAAGCAAAGAGAAGTGGGAGGGACTCAAGTTTTTGAGGACATTCTTTAAAAGAACATTTTTGTGAGGGAGAGAAGTGTGGAGGTGCCTGCTGGCCACAGAAAGAAAAACTGCAGGAAAGGCCAACCCTCATTTGTCCTGGAGCAGACCCAGCCAGCGTGCAGTAGAAAAGAAGGACAGGGCAGGGGAGGAGGGAGGCAGATTTGGCACAAGTTGGTGACCTCATGGGCTGAGGAAGAAGAGGAAGGAGGAAAACCAAGCTCAGGCCAGGTGCAGTGGCTCGCACCTACAATTCTAGCAACTCAGGAGGCTGAGGCAGGAAGATCACAAGTTCCAGGCCAGCCTGGACAACTTATCAAGGTCCTGACTCAAAATAAAAAATAAAGGAGCCGGGCGCGGTGGCTCAAGCCTGTAATCCCAGCACTTAGGGAGGCTGAGACAGGAGAATTGCGAGTTCAAAGCCAGCCTCAGCAATGGCGAGGTGCTAAGCAACTCAGTGAGACCCTGTGTCTACATAAAACACAAAATAGGGCTGGGGATGTAGCTCAGTGGTAGAGCACTGCTGGGTTCAATCCCCAGCACCACAAACACTAACAATAACAACAAAAACCTTGCTCAGGTTTGGAAACAGAGCCCCTCAAGGGAAAGAGGAAACACCGCTGCAAAGGAACACTGAATCCCAGGTGGATGTTCCCCAGAGCCCGGACACAAAGAGCCACCCGTGCACATTCGCTAAGGGGCAACTTTAACTGCAGTGGGAGGAAATGAACTGGGGGCACACGAAGGGACAGTTGTGGGGGGAGAGCTATCTGGCTGTGATGGAAGGAACACTCTCTGGGAGAGCCTCAGGGAGAACTCAGGTGCTCTCAAGCAGGGAGAAAGTTTAACCCAGCCACAAGTAACCAACATAGACATCTTCCCCTGTTGACTGGGAGGTCACACGTATGTACTCAATATTAAATTTTGCAATAGGCTGCACGTTTGCAAAAATAGGTTGAGTTGGGCTGGGGCTGTAGCTCAGTGGTAGAGCACTCACCTAGCATTTGTGAGGCACTGGGTTTGATCCTCAGCACCACATAAAAGTAAATAAAATATGGGCTGGAGCAGTGGCTCAGTGGTAGAGTGCTTGCCCCGCATGCGTGAGTCACTGGGTTCAATCCTCAGCACCACATAAAAATAAATAAATAAAATAAAGACATCACGTCCATCTACAACGAAAAATTTTTTAAAAAAACATCTTATTAAAAAAGAAATAAAATAAAGATCTGTGTCCATCTACCATTAAAAATATATATAAGCTGGGTGCGGTGGTGCACGTCTGTAATCCCAGCACTTAGGGAGGCTGAGACAGGAGAATCATCAGTTCAAAGCCAGCCTCAGCAATGGCGAGGCGCTAAGCAGCTCAGTGAGACCCTGTCTATAAATAAAACACAAAATAGGGCTGGGGTTGTGGCTCAGTGGTCGAGTGCCCCTGAGTTCAATCCCTGGTACAAATATATATATATATATATTAAAAAAATAGGTTCAACTGTTTTGCTGAGTCCTGGTGGAAACACCATGTGCTCTTGCCAAGCTCATCGAGCAGTACTTGGAAGATGGGAGCATTTTACTATGTTACAGGCTGAACTGAGTTCCCAAAAAACTTACATTGAAATCCCGACACCCAGGACCTCAGAATGTGCCTGCATTTGGAAATAGGGCCTTTAAGAGGTTATTAAGCCAAGTGTGGTGGCGCACACCTGCAATCCCAGCAACTCAGGAGGCTGAGGCAGGAGCATCACAAGTTCGAGGCCAGCCTGGGCAATTTAGTGAGAGCCTAAGAAATTTAGCAAGATCCTGTCTCAAAATAAAAAATAAGGCCAGGCGTGGTGGCATATACCTGTAATTCCAGTGGCTCTGGAGGCTGAAGCAGGAAGATTTCAAGTTCAAAGCCAGCCTCAACAATGGCAAGGTGCTAGGACCCTGTCTCTAAATAAAATACAGAAAAGGGCTGGGGATGCGACTCAGTGATTAAGTGCCCCTGAGTTCAATGCCTGATATAAAAAGAAAAAAAGAAAAAAGGGTTGGGGATGTGGCTCAGTGATTGAGCACCCCTGGGTTCAATCCCCGGTACCAAAAAAAATAAAAATAAAAAAGGCTAGAGGTGTGGCTCAGAGGTAACACACCCTGGGTTCAATCCTCAGTAACAAAATAAATAGATGGTTAATGTAAAATGAGGCCACTAGGGTGGGCCCTAAAACAACATGAGTGTCCTTATGAGAAAACTGGATTAGGACACACACAGAGGGAAGTCCATGTGAAGATACAGGGAGAAGGTGGCTGTCTATAACCCAAGGAGAGAGGCCTCAAGGGTGACCAGCCCTGGCCACACCCTGACCCCAGACTTCCAGACTCCAGATCGTGAGAGAATACAGTTTTCTCAAGCTACCCAGCCGTGATGCCTTGTTCCGTGGTCAGCGGAGGAGTGCAGGCTGAGTGCACATTCTCTGACAGCAAGTCAGTGTGGAACTCTGCCAAGGAAGTGCAGGCAGACATTTGGCAAGGGGGACACCTGAGGGCTGCGCCTCACTCGGACAGCAAGGGGAGGCTGGTGGACAGAGGGATGGAGAGAGGAGAGGAGTGGATAAGAGCAACGGGATGAAATGCTCCTTGTAGGATCTGTGCGGGTGGAGAGGCGCACAGTCCCAAGCCTGCGACTCTGTTTGCTTGACATTTTCCCATAGACAGTGTCAGGAGAACCCGAACCCCGGCAAGGAGCCAAGGCCGTGCTCCACTGGTCTCTGCTGCACTGCCTCCTCCCCAGCCCTTCCTGACTGGCCCACTTCCTCTCGTCTCGCTGGGGCATCTGAGGCACAGAGACACCTGTGGCCACATGTTCTGTGAGGAGGTCCAGAGGACCTTGGTCCTTAGCCTTGGGGATCCTGCCTGAGGTCGCCCTGCACACAGGAACCAGGTGCTTCTGTGAGTGCCCCCATTCAAGTCTTCTGGAGCCTCTGTGCTGGCTGGTGGGGTCCTGGGATAGCCCAGGCATGGGGACAGGCAGCACCCAAGGCCCGATACATGGTGACTTGTCCTCCTCCTCCCCTCCCTGTTTCCTTTTGCACACAGCAATTCCTCCCTTGCTAGCTTGTTAATGGCCAACCTTTGGCTTCCTTGCCCACCTGGGTGCATCTCCAAGTGAATATCTAACCATCGGATGAGGAGGTAAGTTCCCTGAGCTGTTGGAACTAAAGAAAGTCTCTGTCCCCCAAAATCAGGAGCTCATGTAGTCCTCCAGAACAAGGCTGCCTGTGTCTCAGAACATTCTAGATGCTCCAGTTCAGGGACTTGTCATTGGACTGCAGAGTTTCAGCCTAGAAGGAGCTGTACAAAGGGCTCAGGACTTCCTCCTCTCCATCCAGGGAGCTGTGGGCCAAGAAGGTGACATCTGAGCTGACCTGCTGCCTAAAGGAATCTTCTTCCTGCCTTTTGTCTACATGGGAGCATGAGGCTGTGTTCACCCAGGAGAGAGAACGCAAAGACAAAGGGCCTTGACTTCTAAGGTGGACAGCGGACTGGAAGCCAAGTCTCACCTGACAGGGCAGAGGAAGAGACAAGAATGGGGTTTGCACCCAAGCCACCCAACAGATAGCACTGCCCCTTGGTGTGCAGTATTTCCTGTGTCCACAACACTGCTTTCTCTGTTGTGCAGAGGAAGAAAGGAAACTTGCAGAAAGCAAAGGTCTTGCTCATGGTCCGGCAGCAGGTGGAAGGCTTCTCTGCCTTCAGGGCTCTGCCCTGGTTCCCCCTGGACATGGGGACCTGTAGTATTATCAAATGACCCAGGCTGACTGGAGTCAGGTGTGGTTGGTGATAGCCACGGAGACAGCTGCCTGGCAAGCAGTTTCTTACTCATAGTTTTTAGAGAAGGAGCCTGCTGTGTGGGCAGCACCATGTGGGGAAGCCCCAGGCCAGCTAGGAAAGAGAGGGGTGCCTGGAGGTGTGCGTGGGAGGCTCACTATGGGTTTCCAGGCAGGGCAGGGCAGGCCACTCACAGAGGCCGAGCAAGGGCATTTTAGGGCTCTGGGCTCTGGGTGGCATCCACTGTCTGGGCCTTGGCCCTGGGGTGATTTAGGGGAGGGACCGGTGTCCTGGCTGCAGGAGCCTCATGAAGGAGTCCAGTGGGTATGGACTCAGGATGGCTGGTCTGCACATCCAAGGCACCTTGCAGGCAATGGTCTGCTGTCTCTAGGAGTTAGCTAGCCTGGCGGCGGTTCCTCCCTGATTCTAGGAGACCTCAACATGTCAGCATGTGACAGTGTCCACTTGGAATGCTTTGAATGTACCCCTTGCTGCTCTGCCACTGCAACTTATTTTATTTTTTGGTACCAGGATTGAACTCAGGGGCACTTGACCACTGAGCCACATCCCCAGCCCTATTCTGTGTTTTATGTAGAGACAGGGTCTCACTGAGTTGCTTAGCGCCTCTCCGTTGCTGAGGCTGGCTTTGAACTCGCGATCCTCCTGCCTCAGCCTCCCTACGTGCTGGGATTACAGCAGTGCACCACGGCGCCGGCTGCAACTTATTTTACAATGGGCATTTCTTTTTTTGTTGTTTTTTTAAATTTAATTTAATTTAATTTTTTTATTTAGGCTTACATGTTAACAGTGTAAATTGATTCATTGTACATAGATAGAGGATAACATATCAATTCTCTAGTTGTAAGTTGTATAGAATCACAACATATATGCAGTCATACATAAAGTTAGGGCTATGATGACCATCATATTCCATCACCCTTGCTGTCCCCATGCCCCCTCCCCCCTTACACCCCTGTGAACAGAGATCCACCATTGTTCCCA
>PVHX01026691.1:0-20424 GCA_004024805.1 Geosciurus inauris
AAAGTAATAACAATAGCATCACTTAAGCTACTACATCGTGCCAGGGACTGTGTTGTATCTCACTAAACTTCATAACATTATGATGAGGTAGATTCTATTATCTTCCCCCAATTTACACATGGGGAAACTGAGGTGTAATAAAGTAACTTGTTCAGGTTTACACAGCTAGTAAGTGGTAGAACCAGCTTCACATGTAGATGTTATACTGTCTCCTGGTAACATACTGATGGAGTTAAATTTTAAAGTACAGTATTCCTAAACTTTCTGAACAAAGACACCGTGTCTATGTGAAAGAAACAATCTTCAAAACCAAAAAGAACAACTTCAGCATCTGCTCAGAATATCCTGGAGGGCTCCAGGCCTCCTCCACCAAAGGAACTCTTCCATTTCTGCCCTTCAAAGCACCTCAGTCCCAGGCACCCAATTTGCATCACAAAACCAGTTCTCGGTTGGTATATTTTTTAAAAGCTAAAAGTAACTGTCTTTCTGACTATATAAGTACCTCTCTGCTATATACAATACGGGTTTTGTTCCTGCCAAAGGAAAGAGCATCCTTTCAATGAAAGACTATTTTCCAACTGTGTCGTGAATGTTCTGCAGCCATCACTGAATGAGCTGAATTGACAAAATCTCTCTCTCTCTTTTCTGAACCAATAATAACCAGGAACAGTAATATCCAAAGATAAAACAGGGCAGAAGCTGCAGGATATGGGCCCTGAAAGAAATCAAAAGAAGTGTCAACAATGTAATATCCTCTCAAAATGTGATTCCATTTCTTTCCTCACTTCAGAGGAATGTCTGCGGGATCCCATTGATGTTGAATTATTACTCTCAAAAGCCAGCACTGGTGAGTCTCTGATTAGATTATGTGGACATTTTTTAGGCATTTGGCCCATGTGTAACAAAAAAAAAGAGCAAAAGAGAGACAGCTCTTTTCCACATCATTCATTTTGCTTCATCCTATTGGGAAAAGGTGGGTGTTTGCTACAGAGCAAAGGAAGAGGCCCAGAGCCAAACTGCAGGGATATGACTTTCTGTTTGTGCCCGACATGAGTGTCCTAAGACAGATTCCCGTAACAAGAGGACTGAAGAAGATATTGAAACAGCCAGATTGGAGACTTAGAGGAAGAGAAAGAGAACCCGTCAGTATTCTTCCATTTCCAAAGGAAAAGCCTCTCTTTACAAGCCATTTTCTCTTTTCTGCTAAAAAGGAAATAAGCCTCAATGTATGAACTGGGATGGAGCAATTATTATACAGAATCCACTAATCCATGTGCAGAATTACTGTCAATTAAGAAAATAAAAACATTTTTTATGAGGAATCTATAACATTATAGAGAGGCCCTTTGCTCATAAAAGGTTGGGAACCACAGGTCGACACCATATTTCTTCATCTGCTATGAACAACTTCACGTAAAACCAAATTCAACAGCTTACTAAAGTCAACATGTGTTAAGCTACAGTTCAATTTCTCCAAAACTGTGACTCTATTAGGAATTTGTAGGTCACTGAGGTATGGAAAAAAATTGTAACGAAACAGTAACAAATTCATTGCAGACAAGGACCATTACACCCTAAGTAAAGAGTCGTTTATGGAGTGCTGCTTTAACATGATTCATAATACAGTCATGTCCCAAAGGTGTTCAAATGTTTATAATCCTCTTTATTTGTCCTTGATACTAGTGTTTAGTTCTCATTCATTAATTCTCTCTAGAATTCGTCATTTTGATAGTCCTCTTAAAGAAGCAGGAGACAATGAAGACTCCGAAGTCATGTGCCTGCCGTTCCTCATTATAATATTAAGATGACAGACAATACAAAACCACTCCTAAGATTTATTCCAAACTGTGTCTAAAATTTTGCAATTCAGTTCTGAGTGTTACATGCATTAGTTACTCTCTTACCTCCATTTTATTTTCTTAAATTTTTCTTCCAAAAATCAGATCCATATTTCCTAGAAACTACAGAGACTCCTTAGGATTTCCCTTAAAGAATTAGCAAGAAGAAATGCACTACAGCATGGCGATAGCTCCAGGTGAGGAGAGGTCTTCCTTTTTACAGTAAGTATACGTTCTCATAATAAAAATATATATTAAAAATGAAATGCAGAAATAATTCTACCTCTTTCCATGATAACTTGCACACACTATAGCACTCCCTAACTTCTCTTCCTCGTGAGACATTCTGATTGTATAGCCTGTGCTCAGTGCTTATTAAAAAGCATTTGCAATAACATTTGATAAAAAACAAATATCCTGTGTCTGTTCTTTGTTCATACAGATCACAGAGGGTAACTGGTCCTTCCACATGTCTTCCTCTTTGCTCTCTGTGATCAACAATGGGATTTGCCTTTTACATTTTCTGTCTCATATCCTTCCCACACCATCAGGAAGTAGGACACAGCTTCCTAACAGAGGAGGGATCCTGAATCTGCAAATCAATGACCTCCAAATTTGGTTCTTTTTTCTTTTTCTTCTTTTTGTACCAGGGATTGACCCCAGGGGCACTTAATCACTGAGCCACATCCCCAGCCCTTTTTTATAGTCTATTAGAGACAAGGTCTTCCTGAGTTGCTTAGGGCCTGGCTAAGATGCTGAGGCTGGGTTTGAACTCACGATCCTCCTTCCTCAGCCTCCCAAGTCACTGAGATTACAGGTAATGTGCCACCATGCCTGGCCAAATTTGGTTCTCAATTGGCAAAATGAATCTAAGAAACTCTCTCTCTTGCCCAGGCCTATTTTCAAAACTTCTTGGTTATATTTTGGAGATGGAAAGTGTTAGGGTATCAGCCAGCCATACACAACACCTCATGTAGCCAGGAGATCCTTTATTTAGGGGGGTGGGCGCCCAGGAGGAAGGAGAAAAAAAAGGAGACAGGGAACGTGGAACAGGGAATTTATAGGGCTGGCTACAAAAACGTGGCAATGTGGATTGGTCACTTTAAAATTGGCGTGGCAGATAAGCAGCAGCGGTCTTCTTTGCTAGCCTGAGCGGTTAGGCTTTGTCTTTTCCGGTGGAAGATTCCGGAGAGGAACCGCCTGGGGCAGGAGCTGTTTTAGGCTTTTAGGGAAGGGGTGCTAAAAACTGAGCACCAAAAGGGCTGTTTTTTTACCTTACAGGAGGTTGCAGAGGGAATTTTTTTCATTTGTTCTTTTTAGTTATATATGGCAGTAGAATGTACTTTGACATATCATACATACATGGCGTTTAATTTCTCATTCTTGTGTTTGTACATGATGTGGAGTTTCACTGGTCATGTGTTCATATATGCATGTAGGAAAGTTATGTTCAATTCATTCTACTGTTCTTTCCATTCCCATCCTCCCTCCCTTCTCCCCACTGCCCTGTCCAATCCAGTGAACCTCCCCTCCACCCTCTACCCACTGCCCCTGCAGGGGGGGGGGGGATTTTGTTTAAAATTTTTTTTAAATATATCTAGTTATTATTTGCAAAGTATTTTCCCCATTGTATACTTTTCTGTTAGTGATCAATAATTACTATTTTTAATTATTAACTGGGTTTCAAGGAATAGTGTTAGGTCTGGTCAGGGTCTAAGATACCCAATTAGGGGAACCAGTCAGCAGCTGCAAAGAGGAGCTGCAAGCCAGATGTGACGTCACTAGTAGACACACCTCCTGTCAATCAGCGGGTTTTCCTGACCTATCCAAGAAGTTCTCTGGCCCTCTCTTCCTGTCCCCAAGCCCTCCCCTTCCTGACCGGGTTTTCTTAAAATTCTCTATGCACGGAAGATCCAGCACCCTTTCTCCCAGACACGCTCTGATGGACAGGAATTTGGCCAGAGGGCTTGTATTCCAATAAAGCCTTGCCGAGTGGCTTAAATTCATCTTCTCCCTGGTCGTCTAATCTTTACAAATAGCATCCTAATTTATGATATTGCTTTTACAGAAGATAGGGATTTGATATAACTATCTTACAGGAAGGAATTAAGTAACAAGATAGAGGCACGAAACCCAGTTTCCTTTTATTTCTACCTTTTCCTACCCATTCTGTTTAAAGAGACCAGCTAAATTCCTTCCCATCTTAACTCCAATGAACTATACCTCCCTGCATTCTAGAGAACACCCTTCTGGGTCAGCACCCTCCTCCAAGGGGTTCTACTGGTCCTGTTAGTGTGTGTAGCTCTTCAGGCCTTGGGACGGTCTACTGTGTTTATCTTT
This sequence comes from Geosciurus inauris, assembly GCA_004024805.1. Taxonomy (NCBI): domain Eukaryota; kingdom Metazoa; phylum Chordata; class Mammalia; order Rodentia; family Sciuridae; genus Geosciurus; species Geosciurus inauris. The sequence continues at coordinate 4,179 of PVHX01026691.1, forward strand.
ATTTCTGTATTAGTCAACTTTATTGTAACAAAATTCCTGAGATGATCAACTTATAAGGAGAAAAGTTTTATTTATTTTGTTACAATAAAGTTGACTAATACAGAAATAAATATACCTTCTCAGAGGTTTCAGTCCATGGTCCATTTGCCCCATTGCTTTTGGGCCTGTGGTGAAGCAGCACATCATGGTGGGGAGAGATGGTAGAGAAAAGTTGCTTACTTCATGGCCAGGAAATGAGAGAAAGAAGAAGAGGCTGAGGTCCTAATGTTCCCTTCAAGAGAACCTCCCAGCCACCAGAAGACCTTCCACTGGGCTCTACCTTTTCAAAGATACCTCCCAATAGTCCATGGGCTGGGGATCAAATCTTTAACACGTGGGCTTTAAGGTGACAATTATCCAATCCATAGCAATTCCTCAGTCCTCCTCACCCTTTCAATCCTCCAAAGTCCTTTCTTCACCATACTTCCTTTACCCCCAAATTCCCCATCTATCTTTAGTATCAGTTCTAAGAGCCCTCTCTATTCTTTTACTTCAGTCAGTGCTGGTAGTTTCCAAAAGAAACAGCAAAACTAAAAATGCTTTTTCAAAGTACAGCAACAATAGAGGCAGGCTGGCATTTGGGATTTGAGGAGTCAGTCATACCTGGATTCAGAACCCAGCTCTGCCCTAGCTATGTGGCCTTGAGGAAGTTACCTAACCTCTCTTAACCTCAATTTATCCATCTGTCTGGTAGAGTTTTTATTTTTTAAGGTTAAATATGACATAAATGGAAGGTGCTGCCCTGAGAACCTGGCCCAACAAATGACAGCTTTAAATTGTGATTGTTAAATTGTGACCGAAGGAAATAGATAAAGAATATTCTATTTTAGGAGAATCCTCAGACAAGAATGAGTGTTCTCTCCCCTGGCCAAGTCCTAGTTTAATGAACAAAATGTTTTATAAGATTCTGAGGGGAAAATTTTACAACACCAAGAAGTAGACATCCACCAGGAAAAAATAAGTTACACTAAGTCTTCATTTTCAATTCAAACATTGGCTGTTGAATTTCCATTCTTAAAAGTTTCAAAAATTCTTTAGCAAGGACCCCTGTCTTCAGTGAGTAAAGCAAAAAGAGTTTCTTCTACTGTCAGCCTGCCTGGACCATCCCTGTTCACCTTCTCTGTGTGAAAGGCAACCTCCGTTTCATGCCTAAATAATTGACAGCAGTATCATCCAATTACAGCTCTTTATTTCTCAATTGGAACAATGAGCAATGGACTTTCTCTATTCTATTCTCTTATATTAGAAAGTTGCAAGTAGCGAAGATTATGTCACAAGCTATGATCAGATACAGAGATTTTTATACGTTTATATATATCACACACACACACATATATTTGTTGTAGATGGGCACAGTATGTTTGTTTTATTTATTTTATGTGGTGCTGAGGATTGAACCCAGTGCCTTACATGTGCTAGGCAAGCGCTCTACCACTGAGCTATAACCCCAGCCCCCAGATACAGAGATTTTTGAAGTATAGCTTATGTTTTCATCTAAGTGTATAATTTGTATAAGTTGTCTTGGATCCCATGTTCTCTAAGTAACAGTTTATTAATGATTTTCCTTCCCATATGAAGGTCAAATTGTAACAGTGTATCAGTCAGTGTCTAACCAATAATGGCATAGTAACTTGATCAAGAAAGTTGAATATAAAGAATTAATAATTATAGGAGAGGACTGGCATAATAGAAGATAACAAGAAGCAAAGAAATTCTAAGTTTTAGGCATCACTGATAGATAGGAGGCACAGCCCCTACTACAGGGCTGACAGAGCACTCAGGGAAGAAGTTCTCCTTCTCTAGATCTAAGATCCAGACCTTGTGCAAGAGGTCTCACAGGTCAACAAAGAGATTGCTGAGGAGCCACAGAAATAGAACTTACTAGAAATGTCCCCTCTGGGATGCTGGAAAAAGTTGTCCTCAAAAAAGTACCTCATGGGACCTCATTTCAAAACCTCATGAGGGGTGTGGGAAAGCCAAGTTTGGGAAAGCACTTAATGGAAGCCATCTAGAAGATTCTGGGGAAGCTGCTGGCTAAGCATGCAGAAGACGACATTCACTGCAGGACAATGGAGAAGTCACAGGCCGTAGGCACTGGCTGGGGGAACAATAGAACTGAGAAGGGTAAGAACCTCTTGAGGGGACTCAGGGAGAGTAGGGAGAGAGGTGACACATCCTTACACATATGGAGTGACTGAGCACCTCAGCATGGGCTGGGGCACACCTCCCATGTGAATCCTGGGGCGGCAGCCTGCCTCTAAGACCAGACCATCCAGTAAGATAGCCACCAGGAACATTCTGGCACTTCCATGTAAACACTGAATAATTAAAATGAACTAAAATTTAAAAATCAGTTTCTTAGTTGTACTAGCCACATTCCAAGTACTCAATTGCCACATGAGACTAGTGGCTACCATGTTGGACAGCCCAGTTCCTGGAGCTACCCTGCCTGTGGCTCCATCCATTGACCTGGGAGCAATGGTACAACAATAGTGGCCTTGTCTGACCCAGAGGCAGTGTTGCTCGATTATTGAAATCTTTGTGACACATGCAGGAGTCCAGAATATCCTAAGGGCCCAGCTGAGAGGACTTGCACATTCTGAAATGGTCAACTTTGTTTGTTTGTTTGTTTAGGACTATTATATAGCATATTAAATTTGGGACTCAATCTATTACACCTACAATTCTTCATGTATCTTCTCTTGTTTTCTATGTCTCCAAATAAATAACTTCCCCTTGAGTCCCTATTTCACTATCTGCTACTAGGAACACCCCAGATGAAACATTTCTGACACTCCTGTCTCAGCAATTTGAGGAATTTGAGCAATTCGTTCATGAAACCCAGCTCAGGAAATGCTGGTTTGAATCATTAAAAAATGGGCTCTAACCTCAAAACCTTGAGAGGAATCTGAGCATCTTTGAACCACAGTTTAAAAACACCAAATCCAAGGGATTGCTGAGTCATTTGGCCTTAAAAGATGGCAAGTTCTCTGAAATCAGGATGGAAATAGAATTCTTTCCCTTGCCTCATTCGAAGTCATAATGCATTCCCAGTAGAACCGTGTAGAAAATTCTACTTACGGACATCCTGGTACTTGTTTTAGTCAGCTTTTTTTGCTGCGACTAAAAGACCTGACAAGAACAATTTTAGAGGATGAAAAGTTTACTTGGGGGCTCACAGTTTAAGGTCTCAGTCCATAGACAGCTGATTCCATTCCTCCAGGCTTGGGTGAGGCAGAACATCATGGCAGAAGAGTGTGGTAGAGAGAAGGGGCTCACATGATGGTAAGGAAGTAGAGTCTCCACTTGCCAATACAAATATATACCCAAAGCCATTCCCCCATGACCCACCTCCTACCTGCCTTCAGTTACCAGTCAGTTAATCCATGGGGGATTAATTCAATGATTGGGTTAAGACTCTCATAACACAATCATTTCTCCTCTGAACCTCCCTGCATCGTCTCACACATGAGCTCTTGGGGAACACCTCACATCCAAACCATAACAGTCCAGAGAAGGTCAAATACAAGCATGAAGGGCACAGGAGGCCAGCCTCCTAGGAGAGATTTAAGGTTAGGACTTGTAGTGTTGGGCAAAGAGTCAAAACAGTAATAAGCTGGAAATTATCTGAACAGCAAAAATGGAATAAAGTCCATTCTTCATATTTCAGAATTTTAGACTTAAAGGACAGCTCTTAATGCCTGACAGAAATAAGCCAAAGATAAAATAAAGTAATTGCTACTATATACAGAGAGTACTTTGTATAAGTTATTAGGGAATTGTCTTTCAGTTTCTACCACAAGAATTAAAAGAAGAATATAAGATAGAGTCTAACAAAAGGTCATGTAAACTCCTGGTGGCCAGAATCAATGAAGAAGCAGAGTCACATTGTGTAAACTCTGGAGTCAGACACGTCTGAATGGCAGCCTTGCTGAGTAACCTGGGACAGCACCACTCTGCCCTTCAGCTTCCTTGAATATAAACAAGGGTAAAAGTATGTCTCTTTCAGTGTTGTGACAAAGAAGAAAAGTAAAGCATTGAAATGTCCAGCGTAATACCTCAATAAGAGTGTGTCCATAAGAAGTCGCTAAAGCATCTAGTTTGTCTTGGTTATATTGTTCCCTTAATATGTTGTGACCAATTTTGGAAAAACAACTAAACCCCTTTCCTGGATATCACTGTTAATGACAGGAGCCAGGGGTGGATGGACAAGGGGTAGATCTGGAGCCATCTGAAACAAGGAAAGCCCACCTGTTCCCTTCAGCTCCCAGAGAGAACCTACTGGGAAAGTCTAGCTGGCTGCTGCTTTTCTTCAAACATAAATGGTTTAAGTCTTTCATCGGTGCCTAGAAATAAGTCCAGGTCCCTAGAAATCAAACCAAAGCCTGTCTCCCTGTCTACAGGAACATTCCACTCAACCCCAAAAAATCTTCAACCTCACTTCTTCCAGCTATCTCCCAATTTCTCTACTCTCTTTTAAGCAATACTCTTTACAACAATAATCCACACTGTCTCTAATTCTCCCATCCTCTCAAGACCCTTGCAATCAGGCCTATCCCCAACAGTTGCCAAATCCCACATCTATGTCTCAGTTCCCATGCCCTGTTTGACCAACCAGCAGTTTTGGCAGAGGGTCTGCCTCTCTTTGCAATGCCTGCTCCCCTCACTCAAGACCAATGTTCTCTGCTACTCCCTCATCAGCCCCTTCTCAGTCCCAGCTGCCCGCAGCATGCAGCACTGAGTGCGCAGGATTCCATGGGGGCCTCTCCTTTTCCATCTCTGTCCCCCTCTCTAGGTGACCTCAACCAAGGCTTTCAATAATATCTATAAACTGTCAACTATCCAAGTTGACTCTCCAGTGAGGACACTCCTGAAAATCATCAAAATCCCTTTCTTTTCCCATCTGGGCCCTGCTTCTTTTCTTCCAATGGGTCAGTTCCTTCTTTGGGTCAAGTGTGGACAGTGACCACAGTTCCACATAGATCCATTTGTAAACTGATCTGTTACTTCTAGATGGTCTTTTATCCTCTCCAAGTTTGTCTAACCAACCCATGGTCCATTACCCTTTCACTTGTCACAGGGCCCTAGGCATTTCTTAAGCTGTACCAGTTCAGGATGCTCATCTATACCTTGGATCACCAACAGTTCATCTACATGCCCACTACATAGTTTTATGAAGGATAGTTAAACATCTTCATATAATATAACATAGTATTTAAAAATAATGTGAAGGCACGATTTTGAAAAAAATAGTGAGACATAGTTCAGGAAATACATATTTTAAAATTATTTTAATCATACAAATTTATAAGGTATATTGTGATAATTCAGTACAGGTAGACAGTGTGTAATGAACAGGTTGGAATAGTTAACAAGAAAGTACACATTTTTAAAATTTTTCTTTGAGGAGCCGGGCCTGGTGACGCATGCCTGTAATCCCAGCACTGAGGGAGGCTGAGACAGGAGAATCACGAGTTCAAAGTCAGCCTCACCAACAGCGAAGCGCTAAGCAACTCAGTGAGACCCTGTCTCTACACAAAAAACACAAAATAGGTCAGGGGACATGGCTCAGTGGTCAAGTACCCCTGAGTTCAATCCCTAGTACCAAAAAAAAAAAAAAAGGAAAAAAATTTTCTTTGTGCATAGTATAATCCAAGTTTTTTTTTAAGCAGTATTATTCTGACCAAGGTGCAGATGGACAGAGAGTCTCACTAGGGACCTACAGTAAAAGTCTAGTAAAGAAATAATAAATGCCTGAAGACAATGACATTAAAGAAATGGTAGATATTAGATTTTCTTAAAAGTTTGAACTTTAAAAGACCAAAAAGATGAAGGTGAGTTTTTAAAAAAGAAAAGAAAAAGATACAACTATTTCCAGCTTGGGAACCTGGGGAAATGATATCATGGGATAAAACTGGAAACAGAAGGAGAGGGAGCAGATGGGAGGGATGATTAATGGGCCTTTGTAGTCATGGGTTCTTTTGCTTCAGAAACTAGTGACCTCTATCAAGCTCACAGGGAAAGAAGGCCAAACAATAATCACAATAATAACAAACTATCCCAGAATCATCAGGAACAGATCACCTCTGCTGTTGCCATTCCCCTGCTCGATGAGGATATTAAAACACTGACTGGCCAGGAAGATGTTCCGAGCTCCCCAGAGACAGGCACTGTGATGAAGACGAGGCCTCGTAAGCCAGGCCATAACCTGAGCAGGTGTTTGGCCAGTCCAGTGGGCAGCACACACTGGAAAAGTAAATGAAATGAGAGCTGACAAGTTAAACTAAGAGCACCACTCAGCAGATATGAAACAGTGCTACTTGGTAAAGAGATGAGAAACCCTCCCACCAGAGGCCAACACAGGAATCACCTCTTAAGTCAGTAACTGAGTTAGTGATGGTCAGTGGTGCTCAAGGGTGGTGGACATCACTGTTCCTCACCTCAGCTGTCTCATCATGTTTGCTGTTTCCCAGAATCCTTCCAATCACCCTGTTCTCAGGCTGAAGGAGTATGTACACTATTGAAAGACGCTGAGCTGAGACAGAAGGCAGGCATTCTGGCCCGTGCATTCATTCTACCAATGTCTTCAACCCTCACCATGGGCCACTCATAGTAGATCCCAAACAAGAGGCTAGTATGGCCCACAAAGGACTTTCAGGGTAGTGATCATGACCATAAACAACTTATACAGCACTTGCCAAGCACTGTCCCACGTATGTGATCCTTTGTCAGAGCCTTACACATGTTGACCCATTGAATCCTCACAAGAACCCACTGAGGTGTTTCATTGTTACTATCCCCTTTCTAAGATGAGGAAACTGAGGCACTAGAAGTAAGTACTGTAATGGTTTGAGTGTGAGGTTTCCCCCAAAAGTTCACGTGTGAGAAAACACAAGAAGGTTCAGAGGAGAAATGATTAGGTTGTGAGAGTCTCAACCCAATCAGTGAATTAATCTCCTGGTAAGGTTTAACTGAGTGGTAACTGAAGTGGTAGGGTGTGGCTGGAGGAGGTGGGCATTGGGGGCATGGCTTTAGGGTATATATTTGTATCTGGCGAGTGGAGTCTTCCTCTCTGCTCTCTGCTCAACATGTGAGCTGCCTCCCTCTGCCACACTCTTCTGCCATGATGTTCTGCCTCACCTCAAGTCCCAAGGAATGGAGTCGACCTTCTATGGACTAAGACCTCTGAAAATGTGAGCCCTCAACTAAGTTTTTCCTCCTCTGCAATTGTTCTGATTGGATCCTTTTAGTCACAACAGTGGAAAAAGTTAACTAAACTAAGTACTTTGTCCAAGGCTACACACATAAGAGGCAAAGCTGGAATTTTAAACTAGGCAGCCTGACTGCATGGAATGAGCTAGACTAGCTTTTCTATTGAAATATCCATGCAATTAAATGCATGGTATTAGGTAGTAGAAGTGGTCCATGCTACCACAGGAGGGGGAACACCTTGGAGCAGGGTTTTCCATGTGAACAAGGGATTCAACAGACAGGGTGGGGATAGGAATTCCAGACAGAGGGAACCTGTGAGCAAAGGAACAAAACAGGGAGCTGGAGAAAGTGAGTTCAGGGTGGCTGGAATGGGGGCCTGGGGTATAGTAAATGGTATAAGGGACAAAGTTGGAAAGGTGGACATGTACCTCAGGCCTTTTAATTTATAAGACAAATATATAAAAGTATATTTTTCTGGGCCACTACCTAGTTCACTCAGATTGCATTTGAAGTCATCAAAAAATAAGAGAGATGAATGCTAATACTGTCTCCTACTTGCTCAGAACCACTTTGGTGCAAGTGTTCCTCCTTTTCCTTAAAGCAAACATAGCTGTTTAATGGGATGACACAACGTGTGGCTTCTACCATTAAGCTGCGACACCAATCAGAAATGACTTTTCATGCCACTGAATGGCTAAGTCTCCCTTCCCATTAAATACAGCATCACAGAGTGGAGCACAGTCAGGTCAGGAAAACAACACTGCAATACAGAGCAAACTAGAAACTACTCCAGAGAGATGGACAATAAGCAGAGAAAGCAGCCTCCATAGCAATGCACGTAATCATATAAGATACTGAAGGAAGCCGGGCGCGGTGGCACAAGCCTATAATCCCAGCACTTAGGGAGGCTGAGACAGGCGAATCACGAGTTCAAAGCCAGCCTCAGCAACGGTGAGGTGTGGCACTAAGCAACTCAGTGAGATCCTGTCTCTACATAAAAATACAAAATAGGGCTGAGGATGCAGCTCAGTGGTCAAGTGCTCCTAAGTTCAATCTCCAGTACCAAAAAAAATTAAAAAATAAAAAATAAAAATAAGATACTGAAGGAAAACCCAATGCAAGCACCATTGCAGAGGCAGACCATTTGAGTTCCTGGCTCTGGCAAATCACATCCTGCATAGATTAGTATGGGGAAACAAGAGTGAGGCATGAGAGACATCTCAGGAGGAATCCAGATAAGATCGGATAATCTTTTGACCACACAGGTAAAGTCTTTTACTGATTCCTTAGAAAAAAATTGGACATTTATGTCTACATCCACTCACACTTTTCTCAGCGCACCACAGCTCAGAATGATTCCCAGAGTAGGAAATTCAAGCCCAACCGTTAACTCACTTAACCCAAGGGAGAATCCAAACCCAGGAAAGGTCTCTCTTAGCGACCTCATGAGCTCCCTCCAGGTCCAGTGTCTTCCAGATCTGAGAGGCAGGACTGGATCCTCTATTTCTACCACTGCTCCACATTGGGTAGGGCAGATACCCACTCACAGCCTGAATGCTCTTAAATTAGAGAATCAGTGAAGACACAGGCCTGGGGACAGCTTGAGAGTTCTTGACAATGTCTTTCCTGCTGTTTCACCCACACAATGTCCTGCAGCCTCTGTCCGTAGACCTTTGAAAAATGAAAAAGAGCACAAGTTTCAACTAATTCTCCTTTGTTGGGGTTAGGACAGTTCCTATCCTTCAGAGCCCAGAAATAACTTGTTCTCCAAGGCACTGAGATGGTCCCTGATGCTTCCTTGCTGGGAAGAACCAAAATACGTGTTTTCATCTCTGACAAAATGGTTTTCATCTCTGACAAAACACCTATTTCTACACATGTTAACTGTATTCGCATTCCGTGGTGTGAGTGCAAAGACTTTGTTGACTTCATGAATTGCCAGATCAAAGAACCACTTTGAGAACAGATTGATCAACACAGATGTAGGGCTACAATTTTGATGTCCAGAGCAGACATCACACAAGCAGCCCGAGACAAAATACTGCCTGCTACACACTCACTTCTGTTACCTGTGCCAAAGTTACTCCACCTAATGCAGGTACCCAGAAAACAAGATGGGCCTACTCTGGAAGTGAAATAAAATGAAACACAGATGAGCTGTGTAGATGAGCTATGTAGCTCTGCCAGAGGCAGATCTGGGGATTGATTCCAGAAACTGCCCACCACCCCATTTCATCCCCTTCAAAGACTCACTTCCTGAAAACCCATTAGGGGAGGGACTAAGGGAGGTTGGTGGTGTCAATGGTGCCTGGTATCCGGAGAGTCAGTTTGGGATTTATCCCATAGACCCCTAGCTTGAAATGTTCGCCTTCCAGAGGTCACAATATATAACTTGCTTATCTCATACCTAATATGCACCACCAAAGTGGTGATGAAGGAGAGGGACAGTTAAGAAACATGTACAGTTTTCTTGTTTGCCGTCAGGCTTAGTTTCACAGAAGCCAAGCAGTGTCTCTAGCCTTGAGCCATTAATCACCATTGGAGTCACAGCTATACCAATACATGTGACTTCCCATTATTTAAATATCACTTGCTGATTGTAAAAACATACAAAATTCAAAAATTTTAAGTATGCAGCCTCTAGGATACGTCTGGCTTTGAGCTCCACGCCCCCCCTCATTATGTTTAAATGGTTATTTCCTTTTAATTTTTGTGATGAAGACAGTGTTTTTCCTACAAAGAAAATACACCTGAATATTGAGGCAAAGCAGATCTCCCCAGGAATGAAGATTGAGAAAACATATTACAGACTCTATTATCTATTTATCTCCTGTTTTCCCTTGAGAAAACCTAAGAACAAGATGCTGGGATAGGGCTCCAGCTTCTTTCTTTGTTGGGTAAGTATGGAAGTTCAGAAAATGAATACTATTACTATGTTAGAAGTATCTCTAATATAAAACCAAACATAAAGGTGAAGGATTGCTAATATGATCAGCATCTCCAAGGAAACGGTCTGTTAATTTTGACAGAAGTGGGATAGAAGTAGGTCATCCTGTGTTTTTCCCACAGTTCCCTTTGGGCATCATCTCAGTTTGCATATACATGAAGGACACCTGTGTGTGCTCGCATGAAAACACTAGACACCTCTTACCTCTCACTTTTAATCAGATCCCTCCCTTCACAGCTGGCTGCCATGGCAGCAGGAAGACAGATGCTCAGAGCTCATTTGACCTTCCTGTCCAAAGGACACTTGAAGAGGCTCCAATGACTTGCTGAGAATAGAGCATGCGCCTGGAACGCACCTGTGCCACACATCAGCAAAAGCCACTGCTCAGCTCAGAGCAATGGCAAGCAGAACAGCACCAGCTCCCCCCTCACAGTCCCCTTGTGGGGACTAGGATATGTCTGGCTTTGAGTTCTTTCCCCAAATTATGTTTAAGTCCCCTTGTGGGACTGTGAGGGAGGAGCTGGGCAAGGAGCTTAACCCACAGCTCAGGTCCTGGCCCACCCTAGGGAAATCCCTTCTGCTTTCTCCCTCCTCCCATGGACATCCAGGCTTTGTACTGAACATGAAGGTTTGTAAGACAGAAGAATGGGAGCTTTAAAGTGAAGCTTTATATTATGATGAGAAAGAACAGTTTTGAACGTCCCAAAGAATCTCTGCAAACCACCAAGAAGTATCCAGAATGAACATCCATCTACTAAAAACAGGAAATCCTACTCCCTGTGTTCTTAGAGATTTGTAATTCACCCAGTCAAGGCTCCGAGGCTACCTGAAATAAAGATGCACTCCACGTTCTGTAACAAGTGGCAGAGCCAGCTTCGTGAGCATGTGGCTGCGTGTTCATCCAAGTCATCATGGCCCTTTAAAGAGTCCTCTAGAAAGGAAAGTAAATTAGGAAGGGGCTTCGTGCTTAGAAGAGCCCACATTTGAGTTAATGCTCTATGGTCAAAGTCCTGAAATTCTTCATAAATTTTTAACAAGAGAACCCACCAAGTCTGTACCTCTTCCTACCACAGGATTCTCTCCTGCTGGCAACCTCTAAGGAACCACTTGTGGACACCCTTGGGGAATGGCTGACTTAGAACTTAAGTCAGAAAAACTTTCAGGTGGGATATATTACCTCTCTTGTGGCTCTCTGCCCATAAAATTTCCTTCCAGATTGTCTGAATTTTTCACTTTGCTTTGTCAAATACCCTGAAATGTTTTTCTGCTGGGGAAAAAAATGGTAAAGCAAAAGGGAGAGAAAAATTCTCTTTTCTAAGGAATTGCACCATGAACACAAGATAGCAGTCACTCAGACAATACCATAAAATTATTGATCTCCCACTTCTCTCTGACTCCTTACTGAGATCAGCTGCCATGTCTTCTGTGTGGGCAGAAGAAGGTAGTGCAGGTCCCAGTGAGAGATGCTGCAGTGGCAGCTTCTGGGCTGCAGAGGTTGGGGAATGAGGAGAGGGGTCCTAGAAACAGAGCAGACATGCAGAGAAGGAGGAAGAGTGGGCTAATCGGGGCTGGGATTGTGGCTCAGCGGTAGAGCGCTTGCCTTGCATGCGTAAGGCACTGGGTTCGATCCTCAGCACCACATAAAAATAAAGATATTTGTGACCATCTACAACTAAAACAAATATTTTTTTTAAAAAAGTGTAGTAATGATAAGTTTTGCCTCTTTCAGAAGTTTGCCTGGGACGGGTGAGTGTCAAAGAAAATTCAAGTCCCTTTTTGCTTCTTTGTGCCATGAGTCCCAGAATTGAATTACAGAATCAATTAACATCATTAATTTAGCTACATTATGTTCCAATGACATTTATGAACAAGCCTAGCACTGTGCATGCCTAGCAGATTTTCTAAGGGGAAAATGCCCTTAAAATACCAAGCTGCTGATTTAAAAAATTAATTTTCAGGACATCTCTTCCACTCAAAAGTTAAGTGTAAGCTGGGCACGGTGGCGCAAGCCTGTAATCCCAGCACTTAGGGAGGCTGAGACAGGAGAATCGCGAGTTCAAAGCCAGCCTCAGCAACGGCGAGGCGCTAAGCAACTCAGTGAGACCCTGTCTCTACATAAAACACAAAATAGGGCTGGGGGTGTGGCTCAGTGGTCGAGTACCCCTGAGTTCAATCCCCAGTACCAAAAAAAAAAAAGAGTTAAGTGTATCCCGAATCCTATTTTCCTGAAACATAAACAAAGCAAATACCAAAAAGTACCTTCCCTCAACTGAGTTTTTACACATGCATTACTGCTTTCCTCAGGGCTGTGGTTTGGACCAGAAATATTCCCCAAATCTCATGTGCTGAAGGCTTGGTTCCCAGCCCAGTGTGAGATGGTGGAAAGTTTAGGAGGTGGGAAAGCACAGGAAAGCAGGGAGCTGAAGCTCCAAACCTCGGTTCTTGTGTTCTGACAAAAGATGATTTAAAGTCAGACCTTAAAAGTCAGGCAAGAGAATTTTATTAGAAGCAAAAATGAGGTGAAAATAAAGTAAAAGAAAAGTGAGGCTTAAGCAAAATCACTCTCAAGGAAGAGAGTGGGCCATCTCCAAGCAGGGAATGACAAAGACGACAATGCTGTCCCCAATTTTATTACTCTTTGATGTTTATCAGGAGAACTGGGGACCACCTTCTGTACTCTTTGCAATCAGGTGTTCAACTCCTTGCTCACATGGTTGGGCAGTGGAGTTTTTGACCTTAGTTGGTCCTCTCCTGAACTGTCATGGTGGGCATCCTATTTAAGGGGAGCTTCATCTACAAGCCAATCCCATGTTAATGTGGGCACTGGGGTCAATTGCTGATCAGAAGTTACCTTAGTGCACTTGCACTACTAAAGGAATCTTCCTCTCCAGGTAAACGGGGACACCTTTAGCCATGATTCCTAGCTTTATGTCAACATCAATGAACCCTATCAAGACTTAGTCTCATTAATCTTTTTCTCTTGACATATTTCCTGATCAGCTCCTTTTGCTTCTGTTTCTTTACTACCACACTTCGCTTTCTTATTTACTTTGGAAGTAATTCAAAGAAGACCCTGAAGTAATTTAAAGAACACCTGTGACCTTGCCTGCATTTCACTGCTCATTGCTACTGTTGCATCCAACCCGCACCTCTCCCCAAGAAGTGCAGCCCAGACAACTCTGCAAAAGTAGCAAATAGGTACACAGACCAATTGATTGGGGTCAGCTCTCCTTTCCTTCAGAGAGTGACCCTAAAATGAAGGTTTCAGAGGTTATTATAGGGTGAGCGAGTTACATGACCTGGGAAAGCAGGATCTGGCAAATATTCAACCTATAGTTATTTACAGTTCAACCACGACACGGCGCCACCTATGTCCCCTTTCCATTCCTGGAACTTTAGGTTACTGGCCAGGGGATCTGGCAGCTTGTGGTTTGGCCTCATCGGTGAGAGGCAAGCATAGCATTAAATCACAGAAGCACAAAAAGCATGTTAGCAGATACGTGTGGGCCTGAGCCAGAGTGACTCCATTTTGAGTTAGGATTTTACACTATGACCTAACATGGGCTATAGAGGGGATATTAGGTCAAGGAAAGAAAGCCCTCAAAGGATATATTGGGACCCCAGCCTCCTTCCCTGTCTATGTTTCTCTATCTCTCTCTCTCCCTCTTTCTCTTTCTCATGGCTTTTCAGCCACCATGAGGCCAGCAGTTTCGCTCTACTATACACTCCCACCAGGTTGTTCTGCCTCACCACAGGCCCACAGCAATGGGGCCAAGAAACCATGGGCGGAAACCTCAACTGTGAGCCAGAATGAACCTTTCCTCCTCCTAAGTTTAATTTCTCAGGTAGTTTGTCACAGTAATATGAAGCTGACTGAGATGCCTAGATATATTCAATTAGAAAAATGAACAATTTGAGCATGTGTCAAGAATTTTGACAATTTGAATGATTAGCTATTTTAACTTAGAATGTAATGGGCACTTTTCTTCCAGAAACTCTAAGTTCCTAATTCATTTTTATGAGAAACAAAATACAGTTGAACTTCTGTATTTCCATGGAAACCAGCAGGATAACTCGACCTCCTGGTAGGATATATGAGTCAGTGGTGGGGCCCACCTCCAGCCTAACACTTCTTTCTCTGCTCAGGTTTCCACACTCAGACACAGGGCTGTGTGACCCACAGAGACTCTATCCCCAAAGCAGCCTACCACCTGTGAAAGCACAAAGCACCTGCGAGCCACTTTAAAAGCCTTTCTTCTAATCCCAAAGATACTCTTTGAAATCAGTGCAAACAACCCCCTTTCACAGAAGAGGAAACTGAAGTTTGGTGAAGTAAGAGATTACTCAAAGTCACACAGCAAGCTAGCGGTCATGATTCCCTAGGGACTATAAGCTCTCCCCAACCACTGTGCACCCAGGACAACAGGCAGAGGTGCAGAGGGTGTTGATAGAATGTGGAAATGGGAACAAGTACTGGACAGTCACTGCCCACTTTTTAAGTTACCTCAAGGTCAGGTGAGGTACCAGCCACAGTTGGACAGGAGGCAGCACCAACTTCACCAACAAAGATGATCTCCAGCCCAGACCCCTACCTATGTATCACCTGCACAGTGTGGGCACTGCCTCCCTTGCTGCCAACCTGCAATCTCAGGTTGATCTCTACCCAATATCACTAGTCTTTTTTTTTTTTTTTGGTACTGGAGATTGAATTCAGGGGCACTTGACCACTGAGCCGCATCCTCAGCCCTATTTTGTATTTCATTTAGAGACAGAGTCTCACTGAGTTGCTTAGCACCTCACTTTTGTTGAGGCTGACTTTGAACTTGCGATGCCTCTGCCTCAGCGTCCCAAGCCCTGCTGGGATTACAGGGGTGTGCCACTGCACCCAGCCACCGGAGTCTTCTCAGGAGTGCAGCAGGCAGCAAGGGGCTAGCTTAGAGATGGCAGAACTAGCAGGACAAGCAGCTGTTCCTAGCATTGTGGAACTTAAGTGGCATGTGGCCACAAGCAAAGAGGACAAGAGAGGGGTTTTTCACCTTCACAGCTGTCTTGTTTCTTTGTTATTGTGCTCATGATTTCCCAAAATATTCCCTTGATTCATTTCTTATAAACATGTACATGTCTTTTATTTCATGGCCCTTTTCAATGGTCCTCAAATTTGGCTGCACATACAGATCACTGGGGAATCTTTTACACAATACAGTGTGTGTGAGTCAGCTTTTCATCGCTGTAACAAAATACCTGAGGTAATCAATTTGTAAAAAGAAAAGGCTTATTTTGGCTCACAGTTTTGTAGGAGTCACTGTCCCTGTTGCCTTGGGGCCTGTGGTGAGGCAGCTCATCACGGTAGGGAGCATGTGGTAGAGGGAGCTGCTCCCCTCATGGTAGCCAGGAAGCAAACAAAGGAAAAGGAAAGGGCTAGGGTCCCAATGTCCTCTGCAATGGCATGCATGCCCTCAATGACCTAATCCCTCCCACTTGGTCCCTCCCACTAGGTTCCACTACACCTCCCAATATCACAATGGGTAAGGGACCAAGTCCTTAAGACATGGACCTTTGGGGAACATTTAAGATCCAAACTATAACATGGTGCCTGTTGTGGTTTGGTATGAGGTGTCCCCCTAAATCTCCTGTTAATGCAGGAATATTCAGAGGTGAAATGATGTGAGAGCTGTAACCTAATCAGTCCATCCTAATCTGAATGGACTGACTGGGCAGTAACTGCAGGCAGCTAGGGTGTGAGTGGAAGAGGTCAGTCACCACAGGTGTAACCTGGAAGTGTGCATCCTCCCTGTGGCCCCTTCCCCCCTCTCCCCCTCTCTTCCCAGCTGCCATGAGCTAAGCAGCTTTTCTCACTTGGCCTTTCCCCCATGAGGTGGAAAGGCCTCACTTGGGTCCAGAGCAATGGAGTCAGCTATCTTATGGACTAAGACTTCTGAAACCATAAGCTCCAAATAAATTTTTCTTCCTCTAAGCTGTTCTTCACAAGTATTTTGGTTCCAGCAATACAAAAACTAATGAAAACAGTGCCTAAGCCACAGCCCAGAG
>PVHX01026692.1:0-20424 GCA_004024805.1 Geosciurus inauris
GTCATCTGAAAGAGAAATTAGGAAAACTACCCCATTCACAGTAGCCCCCAAAAATGAAATACTTGGGAATCAATTTAACAAAAGAGGTGAAGGACCTTTACAATGAAAACTATAGGACACTAAAGAAAGAAATTGAAGAAGAACTTAGAGATTGGAAAGACTTCCCATGCTCTTGGATAGGTAGAATCAATATTGTCAAAATGGCCATACTTCTCAAAGTGCTATACAGATTCAATGTGATTCCAATTAAAATCCCAAGTCATTCCTAATATAAATAGAAAAAGCAATCATGAAATTCATTTGGAAAAATAAGTGATCCAGAATATCCAAAGCAATCCTTAGCAAGAAGAGTGAAGCAGGAGGCATCACAATACCAGACCTTAAACTATATTACAAAGCTATAATAACAAAAACAGCATGGTATTGGCACCAAAATGGACATGTAGACCAATAGTATAGAATAGAAGACACAGAGACAAACCCACATAAATACAATTATCTCATACTAGACAAAGGTGCCAAAAACATACATTGGAGAAAAGATAGCCTCTTCAACAAATGGTGCTGGGAAAACTGGAAATCCATATGCAGCAAAATGAAATTAAATCCTTATCTCGCTCCATGCACAAAACTCAACTCAAAGTGGATCAAGGACCTAAGAATCAGACCAGAGACCCTGCACTTAATTGAGGAAAAATCTTCATTATGTTGGATTAGGCCCTGACTTCCTTAACAAGACTCCTAAAGTGCAAGAACTAAAAGCAAGAATCAATAAATGGATTGGATTCAAACTAAAAGCTTCTTCTCAGCAAAAGAATCAATGAGGTGAACAGAGAGTCTACATTCTGAAAGCTAATTTTTGCCACACACACACCAGATAGAGCACTGATCTCCAGGATACATGAAGATCTCAAGAAACTTAACACCAAAAAATAAATAAACAACCCAGTCAATAAATGGGCTAAGCAGCTGTATAGACAATTCTCAGAAGATACACAATTGATCAATATATGAAAAAATTTTCAACATCTCTAGCAATTAGAGAAATGCAAATCAAAACTACTCTAAGATTTCATCTCATGCCAGTCAGAATGGCATTTATCAAGAATACAAACAACAAGAAGTGTTGGTGAGGATATGGAGGAAAAGGCACACTCATACGTTGCTAGTGGGACTGCAAATTGGTGCGACCAATCTGGAAAGCATATAGAAAGAATATAGAGATTCCTTAGAAAACTTGTAATGGAACCACCCTTTCACCCAGGTATCCTACTACTCAGTCTATACCCAAAGGACTTAAAAACAGCATACTATAGTGATGCAGCCACTTCAATGTTTATAGACGCTTACTTCACAATAGCTAAACTGTGGAACCAACCTAGATGCCCTTCAGTATAGATGAATGGATAAATAAAATATGGTATATAGAGACAATGGAATATTACTCAGCCTTAAAGAATGAAATTATGGCATTTGCAGGTAAATGGATGGAGTTGGAGAACATCATGCTAAGCAAAATAAGCCAATCCCAAAAAACCAAAGACCGAATGTTCTCTCTGATAAGTGGATGCTGATCCATAATGGAGGAGGGGGCATGGGAAGAATGGAGGAACTTTGGTCAAAGGGGAGGGAAGAAAGGGGATAAGATGAGAGCAGAAAATATGGTGAAATGAGATGGACAACAATGCCTTAGGTACATGTATGACTGCACATATGGTGTGACTCTGTATTGCATACAGAGAAATGAAAAGTTGTGCTCTATTTGTGTATATGAATAAAAATGCATTCTATCATGTATACCTTATTTGAATAAATTAAAAGGAAAGAAAATCAACAGTGTGATGACACAACCTATAGAAAATATTTGTCAACTATTCATCTGACAGAGGGTTAATTTCCAGAATATATGATGAACTCTAAAAAATTTTTAAACTAATAACCCAATCAAAAATAGGGGAAATTATCTGAATAGGCAATTCTCAAAAGAAATATAAATGGCTAATAAATCAGTGAAAAATGCTTAGTATTACCAGCCATTGGGGAAATGCAAGTCAAAACTACAATGAGATACTATCTCACCCCAGTTATAGTGGCTATTATAAAACAATATCAAATGATGTTGAGCATATGGAGAGAAAGGAACTCATACTGTTGATGGGAATGTAAATCTGTACAGCTGTTATAGAAATCAGTAAACTAAAGGTAGAAATATCATATAATCCAGCTATCTCATTCTGGGCATATATCCAAAGGAAATGAAGTCAGTATACAAAAGTGATAACTGCATATTCATGTTTATTGTCACACTACTCATGATAGCTGAGATAGGGAATCACCTTAGCTTCCCACCAACAGAGGAATGGTAAGAAAATGTGGTATGTATATACACCATGGAATATTATTCAGCCCTAAAGAAGAATGGAATCCTGTAGTTTGCAGCCAAATGGATGGAAATGGAGGACATTATGTTAAGGAAATAAGCCAGATACAGAAATAGAGATGTTGAATATTTTCTCGCATAGGTGGAAGTTTAAAAAAAAAAGTCAACTTGAAAGTGGGATAGTAACAAAAGGTTGGACGGGCACAGGAGTGGTAGTAAAAAAGTAAGGTTGGATTTGATCAGTGCACACTGTGCATGTATGTAAATACAACAGTGAATCCAATCAATATGTACACTTAATATATGTTAATCAAAAAGATTTTTTAAAAGAATGAAATCTAATTGTAACCTAAGCAGGAAACTGGGTAGGACAGGCATGTAAGTGAGGTAAAGACATTTACTCTCGTGAGCCGGTCATTTGACTATAGCTAGCAAACCCTGTCCTACAAGGATTATTACAATGATTTTATTCTGTGGTGTGTATATGCTTTCCAGAAGAAATGAATTTGTTTTCAAACATTTCTGACTAGTGTTGTCATATGCAATGGGTTTTATTGTTTGTTTGTTTGTTTGTTTTAATTGACTCCTTTGCTTTCCTCTTGATGTAAATATTCAGGTGGCTAAGTTAGAATCAGAACATGTTTGTCCAAAATGTGGCCCTTTTGGCATCCCTAAAAGCATTCAGCCATGATTCGCTGGAATTCGATGTTGGCGACTGCAAGTAATTGCTGATAAGCCCGTCTCAGTCACTCTGGGCAGTGCTGGGAGGTGTTAGGTTCACCTCCAATAGTGGCAGAACAGTCTCTTTGTAGCCCTAAATCTTTAACAGCACCTGCAGCATGCCAGCAGAGTGCACCAAACTTCAGGTGGAATATAGAAAGGCAAATGCTCTTAGTCTGCAGGACTAAGGCCTGGGATCCCCCAAAGACTATTGTGTGGCAAAACAGTATTGGGCAGCAGTCCATGATGGAGGGTACATTCTATTCCAGAATGACCTGCAATGTGCATGACTGTCTGGAAACCCCCAGGGGCACAGTTATGTCCACTTCTTCCCAGACCAACATCCATCACACAGACCTTCTGTCATTCCCGGAGTGGAGAGCTGATGTCTGACCAAGCACCACCACCCACAGTCAGTGGCTGAAGCCACCTCTGTCTTACTAGATTCCAAATGACTTGGTTGAATACATGATAGAAATTATTTGGAAGGAGGGTGGGAGAAAGAAGAAATAAAATCCATATTTCTGACAAATTAAAATAGCTACAGTGTAACAGAGTACTCTGTTGTGGAAGCAAATAAGTTTTTTCCTAATCTCTGCAGCTTCTGCCAAAATATTTAGTTCAATTTGATGAGGAGGGGACACTCATCTTTTTGGAAAAATTACTAGAATCTCTGCCAAGAATCCACAAGACACGAAGTGATAGATAACAATTTGGGGAAAGGGTGGCTACTTGGTCTAAGAAAGTGCCCTGAAGTAAAGGAAGACAAGTCTTTGTAGGCTGGGAAAATTATGGGAAAGATGCCCAGTCAGTCTTCTGGTCACTAAGCTGCAGATTTCCCAAGATGCCCTGTGTTTTAGTCAGCTTTTTTGCTACTTTGACTAAAAGACCTGGCCAGCACAATTGTAGAGGAGGAAAAGTTTATTTGAGGACTCTCAGTTTTGGAGGTCTCAGTCCATAGACAGTTGGCTCCGTTCCTTGGGGCTATAGATAAGGCAGAAGATCATGGGGGAAGAGTGTGGCAGAGGGAAGCTGCTCATATGATGATCAGAGAGCAGAGAAAGCCTCCACTCACCAGATACAAAATATATACCAAAGGCACACCTCCATGGACCCAAATCCTCCAGCCACATCCTACCCACCTTCAGCCACCACTCAGGGGATTAATTCACTAATTGTGTTAAGACTTTCCTAACCCAATCATTTCTCCTCTAAACCTTCTTGAATTGTCTCACACATGAGCTTTTGGGGGACACCTCACACCCAAACCACAACACCAGTAGAAAGCTGATGGGGAAGTCACCTCCAGGAAGGGACCTTAAGGAAGAAAGGGTTGAAAGCTTACTTGTGCCAGACAGTGAGCACTGAATGGCATCTGAGCTACAAAGATCCTGTTACCCTCCAAACAATGGCACTGTGAAGTTGGCATTCTTTCTCCTACTTTCAAACTGATGCTCAGAGGAGTTTCCTCCAGTCATTCACTTACCCTAACATTTACTGAGCAGCTTTTGTGTGTCAGTACTCTGACAGTCACTGGGGATACAAAGATGAATGAGACAAAGTCCCTGACTTTGAGGAGCTCATGATCATATCAGACTAAGTCATCGGGACAGATACGTCAACTGAAATATTACTGTGCAGTACTTTGTAATATACTGTTTTATTTCAACTGTGTCATTCAATCTGAGAGGCAGTAAACTATTTTGGCAGAGGTAAGACTAGAGCAAAGACTCCATATTTGACCTGGACCAGTTAAGGAAGGATTTTCCTAGGAAGTGATCTTGAATTCTCTTCTGAAGGACAAAGAAATTACCCAGGCCAAGAAGGGAGGAAAGGAGCTTTCCAGACACAGTCCCAAGTTTCTGTATCTCAATGAATTTTGAATCTAGCTCTGCCTGACTGTGAAGTCTTTCCCTGTCAGCTCCTACGGCCCTAGCCTAGGAGATTTCTGAGCTCCCAGAACCTAGCCGGCTCTAGAGCAGTAGTGGTTCTAGTTAGGGACCAGCAGGAGGGAGACGCTCTAATTATCTTATTTTAAATATGTTTCTGAAATGATAGATCTCGATTTAATCCACAGCTTCTGAGACCTGTTAGGTAGGTAGATCTTAAGCATCCTTGACACCAAGACACGGAATCTGGATCACTTCTACCTTTCACTGGAGTCCAAGAATCAAATGAGTCTTTACAAAAATTGAATGAGTCTTCATGGCATCAGCACCTTGTGGTTTTCTTAGTCATTAATTAGAACTAGTGTTTATTGAGTACTTACTAAGTACTGATCATTGCTCTCAATATTTACACATATAAACCCATTCAATAACCAATATCTGCAGGTATATTCCCCACTTAATAAGTGAAGAAAATGAGGCATTGAGAAGTGGATTGGCCTGGTATGGACTCAGGTCCTCAGGCAATGGTGGCCCACATTTTCATACTTAGCTCCAGATTTGTTAAGTTAGGAGGCTCTATAGAAATACACTCTTAGGGTAGTCAATCTATTAGCACGTCATGTGAATCAAAGCTATGAACAAATTCAGACAAAGACCTTTATTTTTCAAATTGTGTGTGTGTATGTGTGTGTGTGTAAACTCCCACAACTGCAGGCATTACTAGCCAGAGGTATCCATCCAGAGAGAGAACAAAGCAGGAGGCAGCATTTTCACAAGATTCAGATGCAAAGGTACTATGTCTGATCTGCAGTTGATATACCCTTAACCACACTGAATCCTCAAGAGAACTGGAGAAGACACCTGATAGAGTAGCCTCTCTCTCCTTCCACATATACTCTGCCAGCTGGATATGAGCCATTTGGGGATATTCCCCACACTTCACACCTGCAAGCTTTCACCTGACAGGGAAACCAGATTCTATCAAGAGCTATTTGCCTCCCTCACTACAATTGGTGGGCTCCCCAAGGTGGGCTTTGCTTTTTTTTTGGCGTTATGCATTCACTGCAGTCCTACCCTGGGCTCACTCCTTTAGTATACTGGAGTACATGTATTGTTGGTTCCTTGATATATGAGGTTTCACCACTGACTTGCTGACCATCCCCCAGGAGGAAGCAACCAAAGCCTCTATAATACAGGGCAGTGTTCTGCTAAATAAACATCCACGGATCAAACTCTGAGCACTAGAACCTTCTCAAGGGTTTGAAACTCATGTAGCTCTAAGGCAATCTCAACACCCCCCCTACCTTGGAGACAGGATTTCAGTTCCTTCCTGCTTGCCTTTGGCTTGACTCCTGGTTTTCTTCTTTCTCTAGACTCAGAAAGGTGTTTTAAGATAGAGGGTTTATTATTATTCAGGTATGGCAGGGATGGCAGATCAGGAGACATCTATCACTGAAAATAGAACCTGTTACAGTAGCAGATTCCAAGAGATATGAGGGGCCACACAGGGAGGACCGGGGTCAGTCCAGAGGCAGAAGAAAGGATAATGTACGTAAGAGCTTTTTTGTAATTTTTATGGGAAAAGATGGGTGAGGCAGTGTGAGCAGGCTTAGAATGTGCTAGTTTGAATAACTGCAGTGGACTCTAGGATGCTCATTGTGCCTGGTATCTGACCCTGGGGTCATTAGGGCAGGGGAATAGTGGCCATGAGTGTGAGAACTTCGTAAAGGACGTGATAGGATGTAGGCTTTGGATTGGGTGATTTGCATGTGGAAAGTATGCTGGTGGGGGAATCCTTTAAGAGCTGACTAACTCTGGGAGGAGCAGTCCCCCCAGGGTCATCAGGGGCCAAAATGTCAGAGCACCAAATATAAATACTAGAAGACATGGCTATTGCCAAAGGGAGCTGCTTCAACTTTCCCTGCTGAGGAAGTGTGCCTCTCTCCAAGGTCCTGTCTCAAGCGTCTTTTAGCAGACTGAAGCACTCTGACTCATCCTGGGAACACTCCATTTTCTCTGATTTGCATCTAAAAACTGAAGTTTCCAAATTCAGCAGTGGATTTGGAATTCACACATCTTTGTATGTGAAGCTGGTTTCCCTGGATCAAACAAAACTTCCTCTTTCGAAGAAGGATTTTTATATGTCTCTGCTGAAAATGGTGTTCATGATCCCTAGGTCATATATGAATAGCCAATTGGTTCCACCACTGTGGGTCAACTGCTGAGAAATCTATCAAACCCAAGATCAGCCAGATCAAGCCAATCATCTTAGTAGTTACAACAATGAAGCCAAACCAGGTATTCTCTAAACTAGTAGTTTGCAAGACCAGATGCAAATTAGAAGTACCCGAGGAGCTGTAAAAGCATACCAATGTCTGAGCTCTGCAGCAAAGCAATTAAACGGGAATCTTTGAAGGTGTGCCTGTGTAACCATAATTTTCAAAAATTTTCCATGTGCTTCTAGTCTTCAGCTAGAGTTAAAAACCATCCCTGAATTATTAAACAACCTGACAATGGGACATTAAAATAGTTGTTTAATGCCCAAATGGATGATGTAAAATTTAAATTTTGAATCAATTTGGGATGATCCTGATTTGGGGACGTGGAGTTCTTGCCCTAAAAGAGGTGCTCAATGTCTTTCGCTTCCTTCCTAATTGCCTGCCTTCCCCACTCCCCTTATGGAGAGACTCACCAAATTGAACTTGAAGAAGTTTCTACTCCATGTGCTCTATTAAAACCCAAGCGTGTTGGGGGACCTGAGATTCCAAAAGGCATGTTTTCACTTCCAGTTGTCATTCTGGTGGGAAATTGGAGTTGACCCTTTAGCCAAAGACATAGGAGACAAGTCCCAGCTTCTGTTCGAGTGCCATTTGAGGAGGAATTGAGGTATTGGATTTGTAACCAGGATGCATGTTCTTTGTGAGCTTTCGGACCTCTGACTCAGCTCCTGGCAGTCCAATTATTGAGATAATCACTCAAGATATATTGAGATAATTTACTCAAGTCATGGAAGATGATTTGAGTGCCAGGAAGTGAGGCAATATGCCACAAGAATCCTCAAGTTTCCATGAAATCTTGGGGAGGAGAGGATAGCCTCCAGACATTTCCACATCTGGCTACTAAGGTACCCTGAGAAGCCTTCTTCTAGAATCTTCTGTCTCAGAAGTCTCATGATTTAATGTGAAACTTGACTTTGGCTACATCTTTGGAGACTGGTCATGGTAAACCCCTATTGCCTACCTCAGCTTTCTCCTAACTTTGTTAAACATCAAAATGATATTATTATTACTGGGGCAGCAGAAGTATCTGGGAATGAATTTAATATTCTTTGTCAAGTTGTCTGAATGGCCATCTTCAGATTTTCCTATATAAGATGCCGTGGAATCAATAAGTCATTTTAATTATCATAGAACCAAAAAATATTGGTCCCAAGAATCTGTAAAATAATAGTGGTAATTGTAGCTGTAATCCCTTAGTATATGGTGTATAAAGCATTTTTTTTCACAGATTTGTTAGTGATAGCTAAAGTTTAGTGAGTGCTTCCTATGTGCCAGGTGTTGGGTGATTGATATGCATATGTACTTTAATTTTCATGAAACTCTACACAAGTGTTATTCGCCCTACTTTAACCAAAAGAAAAAAAGGAGGAGCCTGAAGACAGTTTAATAATCTCCCAAAGTTTTCAGATTGATAGATGATGGAGCTGGGTTTCTAAGTTGGGGTATCTGACTTCAGAGCTAGTGCTGTTAATCAATCAAATACCCAGAGGGGCTGGGGAAGGTCATAGAGAAGTGGGAGGTCAAGTATTAAATAACACTCTCTTGCTGGATCCTCCTGTTCTTCCATATTTAAGTATAGATGGGCCTCTTATCCTTGGATCTCTTCTCTACTCACCCTTATTCCTTGGGTGATGTCATCTAGTCCTTGTATATCAAGGACTTCCAAACGTATCTCCTACAAATCCAGCCTCTCCTGCATGTCCAGATCCATACACCTAATGCCCACTGTTCCTTTACACTTGGACAAGTAATAGGCATCTCACATTTAAATGGTCAAAACCTAACCCTTGTGCTCTCCCTCTGGAGGCCAATCTTCTGTACCCACTATTTCCATTCTCAATAAATGGACCCACCATTCATTTGTGTGCTTATGCCAAAACACACGGAGTCACCATTGTTGCCCCTCTTGTGCTCAAAGCCCCTAACCAATCCTCTAAAAAACCTTATCCACACTACCCTCAAAGAAGCTTCCAGACCTCTCTATTCTGCCTTCACTGTTATTATAGTTCAAGCTCCAATCATTTCTGTCCTGGACCCATGCACTTTCCTCTTACCACTTCTTTTATCTGCCCCTGCAGGCTCTCCTTTGTCCCCAGACCAATTCATGCTAAGGGCAAACATCAGTTATAAAGACACTATCAGCACACAGAAGGACTGACTGGCACTAAGGCAGACTTCGCTGGGGCCGGAAGGCAATGTAATAACCACAGTGATTTATAGAGGGCCTGTCTGCTCCCTGGAAATAGGACACTACATATAATAATGAAGACTCTATCCACTGGCAGGTGGAGGAAGCCAGGTCCCTTCTCAACTCAGGCCAAAGTGCCCAGAGAGACACAGCTGAGCAGCCAGGGAAAAAAATGATATAGGCTGAATAAATTTAACCTCGACCCAAAGTAAGAAATACTTTCAAGAAGTAGCCAGATGGATTAGAGCCCACAGACCTCTGACTTCATGGCACCCAAAGTTCCAGGCTCTTAAAACATTTTGAAAAAAGGGATGGTATTTCTCAAGGCAGCACCAGAGGCTCAGCTGGGTCAGAGGAGTTTGCCGAAGGGTCACCTAGCACCAAGGATAGGCTCCCTGCAGATTCAAGGAGGAGGAAGCCAGACTGTGCTGGGCTTGGAGCTCAGATCCTCCACCCTCTGCCTCTGACCCAGCATGGCTACATGCTGGCTCATTTGTCCTTCCCAAGGCCCGAGTGAGCCAGGCAGGGCTGTATATTCATTTCCTTTGGCTTCCCTAACAAACGATCACGGGTTAGTCAACTCACAACAGAAATTTATTCTCTCACAGTGCTTGTGGCCAGAAATGTGAAATCAAGGTATTGGCAGAGTCAGTTCTTCTGGAGGCTGGGGGAAAATCCCATTCCAAGCCTTATTCTTAGCTTCTGGTGGCCTGGACCTATGCAAGTAACCCTGCAATTCCTACCTTTCTATTTCTGTCTCAGTTTCTCTTTCACAGGACCACTTCCATTGGATTTGAGACCTGCACTAATCCATTATAATCTGAGATATTTACTATACCTGCAAAGACCCTTATTTAAATAAAGTTACACTCTGAGTTTCCACATATACATATACCTTGGGAGTCACTATTCAACTCACTGAAGACTAACATTATTCCTATTATATCAATAGGGAAACTGAGGCTACAAGAAGTTAAATTATACAAATCATAAAGTTATAAACAAAAGTATCAGAATTGGAGAGGAAATATTGGGGAAGGACATTGACCAACTTATATTGTACACATGTATGAATACGTAACAAATGTCATTATTATGTGTAATTATAATGCACCAATAAAAATATGGAAAGAAGAAAGTTCCAGAATTGAAACAGAGAAGACAGGGCATACCACATCTCTGAGAATGCCCTTGGAACAGTAGGATTCTCAGGGCCTTGCTTTAACAAATGATTATTCCAAGTTATGTGCTGCTTATTGTAAATAAAGGAAATACCTTTGCCTACAAATTAAGGGGTAATGGCAACATCGAATCATCTTAAATATATTTTATTGGCCTACATGCTTTCAACAAACTTTTCTCCTCAAATTGTAGATGATTTTTTTAGAGCCATAGCTTCTAAGGACACAATTCTTTGCAGGTCACTTACTTATATTTATGTGACAAACACTTATCATATACCTATTTTGTATCAGACTCTGCTCTGCAAGCACAGATATAAAAATATGTAAGACATAGCTCTTCTCTATCGTGAACATATGTCTTAGGGGCCATTGCAGCTCAAAAGAGAGAGATGAGGGTAATAGAGCATGTTTGAAGCCACCAAGGAGAGATCAAGGATGAAGACAGCAATTATGCCTGGATAGGACAAGGGCCTAGGAGGTGAGCTTGTAAGGAGGCTTGATAGAAAAGTAGCGATTCCAGGGAGATAAATAGGGAGAAGGTTCTAGATGAAGAAAATGACATACGCACATGTACTTAGACATACAAAAATAGGAACAATGCACTGATTAAAAACTTAATCAGTAAAAACAGACAAAAATAGGGATTTGCGTGTGTTGGTTGGGGGAAGAGTTAGTATCAGCTAAAGCATTAAAAGGAAACAAAGCTATAATGTAGCTAGATTTGTATGCTGGACCTGTGTTCAGGTTTTATCCCAAATTATTGATGAGCTTTAGGTAAGGTGAAGTGGGGATATATATTTGCATTTTTGAAAGACCCAGAAGCAGCTTAGAGAATGCATAGATAGGCAGAAGGCTGGGTTTGGAGACCAAGAGATCTTTAAGAGGCTTTTGCAATAGCCCAGTTGTCAAATGTGGAAAGCCTGATGGGGCACATGCTATTGGGGACAGAGAGGAAGGATGAACTGGAAAACCTTTTGCAGTGCCTGAATCCCTTCCAGGCCGAGTTTGTGACCCATTTGTTCCTCAGCACCCCTGCCA
Source organism: Geosciurus inauris (assembly GCA_004024805.1). Taxonomy (NCBI): domain Eukaryota; kingdom Metazoa; phylum Chordata; class Mammalia; order Rodentia; family Sciuridae; genus Geosciurus; species Geosciurus inauris. The sequence goes on from PVHX01026692.1 coordinate 11,679, forward strand.
TAGCCTACCCTTCACGTGTTTCGTCACACCATAGTTTTGGTTGACGAGCCTGCTGCCGCCATTAATCATGGGCTCCTTCACGCTGCCTTCCTGACCTCATTTCCCAGAACCTAATAGAGATATCCAAAAAATACATATTGATTGAATTTTTAGTGAGGCAGAACCAATAAGAATTGGTGGTCCATTAAATGTAGGGAGTGAAGAGGCAAAGTCTCAAATGGCTTCACAATCCTGACTCATATGGCTGGGGAGAAGGTGGTGCCATCACTCCTAAGCAAATACCAAGAATGTTTGCCTGCTCTGGCTTGCTACTGTTAGTTCTTTGAGGAAAAATGCCTTATCAGACTCTGTTGGTTCTCAGTGGCACAAATAGTTCATAAATTTTCTTTTGAGGAAATTTTCTTTGGAAGAAAACACAATTTGGTGGCTCAACATCCTTGGAGTGGGATTCAGGGGAACTGAGCTGTATCCCTGGACCTACTCTGCTAAGTACCGACTCTGAGCTGGGAAAAGAAATCCAACCTCACTGACTAGATTGCTGTGATTGCAAGCCCAAATGCTTCTACCATCTCCTCCTCCTAGGAGCCTTCTCTTGATACCTCTTGATAATTTTTAAAGCTTTCTTGAGATTTTGGCAAATAAAATTTGTGCATATTTAGGGGGTACAAAATGTTTTGATATATGTGAAATGACTACCAGTCAAGCTAATTAATATGTCCGTCTCACAGTTGCCTGTTCTTGTGATAAGAATACTTGAGATCTACTTTCTTAGCAAATGTCAAGTGTACAAAATATTATTTAACTATAGTTTCCATGCAAAAGTTATTCCACCTACAACTGAAAGATTCTATCCTTTGAACAACCTAACAGAATATAGTCACTCCTTCTTCTGATCAATTATCTATTCAGTCAAAACATTTTTCCCCTGTACCTCATGCTTTCATCTCTACTTGGCATATAGTTTAGGATGAGCATGTGCTGACTCCCTTCATAAATTAAAACGATTAATAGCAGGGTTCATGGCAGATTTACCAATAATATGAAGTATATTACTATTACTTACAGCATGGGGTATACTATAATTATATTCCATTTGATAATTTTGCTGAATGAATAAGTGGTAAAGCATTAATAGGTGGAAAAATCATTCTGGAAGATTCCACTTGGTTTTTATATTTGTAGGACAAGCTTGGTGTATGTGTGTGGGGGAGGATGGATGAGGAGGAAAGGTGCAGATTTCTGATGGGGAAAAGAAGCCAACCCTTCCTGTAAGCCAGGGAATCCCATAAGAACATGGCAGCCACTTCCCTCATGCTCCCCAGAATAATGGAATTAGGATCTAGTCCTTTGAGTGTGAGGAAAAAACTTGAAAAAGACATACTGGATGGGCAAATTGCTGGTACCCTCAAAGCTTCTAAGGTTCTCTTCAGCTCTGCTCCTTCTAGTCAATGAAAATGCTTTCAGTCTATACAGATCTTTACTTTGGCCTGGTTGCTTATCTCATGCCTAATTATCTGAACTGTTGGTGGCAAGGATCCCCTGGGAGGACTTGGATGTCATACCCTCCACCCACACCTTTAGAGTCCTGGCTGAAGCCTGCCTGGTGGATGTGGATGGAAAGATGTGCCCTAGTGCTGCTCAGAAGCCAGCGCCGCCTGTGGGGGTGGTGAGAGAGCCTGGCTGTGAGGGCTCACATTTGTGATGGACTAAAATACTCAGGGCTGCAGGTGACGCATGCCAGCTTGACATTTACCTAATTAATTCTGGCTTTTAAATCCTTACTCTCTGTCCATGAAGGAGGATCTGGAGCTGTGGGGGATTGAGATCCACCCAGAAGGGCAAGTGGACGGGTGACAGAGCCTGAGGAGGAGTGTGGCCAGGAAGGACCCAGGGAGAGGGTGGAAGTGGGTCCCCCTCAACCATCCAGGAAACTTGTCATTTGCCAGTGAGACTTATGTTCCCACAATTGTGCTGGGAAAGCTGGGGGCAAGGCAGAGGACCACCAGAGCCTGCAGGGATAGTGTCAGGGGAGAGAGCTGCTTCCTTGGGACAGAGCAGAGAGTGAGGGCCATGTGCTTCTCGCAGCCAGATGGGCACTGCTGGGGGAGATTAGGCTAAGGATTGGTAATGACATTCTACTTGAGAAGATTTTCCTCTGGAGCTTCCAGACAGGAACCTCACTGTGGCCAACTACTGCTCCATTTGGGAGAATTTTGATGAGGCAAACAATGTATCAGGGTGCCAACTTGGGATTTTAGGCCTCAGAAAGTGTCAACTCTTAAACTTTGGTATGCATTAGAATCTTCCAGGAAGTTTGTGAAAATGCAAACCCCTGGGCTCTGCTCATCAGAGACATGTTGCTGGAGTTACACTCACTGGTTACAAGCTTATGTAACCATGGGTAATTCTGAAGCAAATAGACCTTCAAGCAGTTCACTCGCAGAGGGAGACTTGGACCAATGGCCATTCCTTGACAAGAGGCTTCTTTCCAGAACCACTGAAAGTTTCTCTTGATAGTGCAAATCATCTCGCCCATCTCTCCAAACTCATGGGGCAAAGCCCCAACATCAGATCTGCCCAATCCCCACCTGCTTGGCCCCTGTTCCCGAATGCTGAGTTCTACTGGATATTCATACGAGCTTTGTCAGGCTGGTGGCTCTCAAAGGCAAGGCCCCTGCCAAGTCAAGTCCCCAACATCACACTGTGCTTTTGGTCACCTCACTAACCTATTTCCAAGGACAAGTTTCTCACACTTGTGCCACTTTCCCCAGCTGCAGACCATCTGTTCACCCTGCTCCCTCTAAGCAGCTTTAATTTCCACTTCTCAGTGAAATAAAGAACCTCCGGTTGGAAATCCATCATGTCCCTAGCCTACCTCAACCCGCCTCGACATGAGCATCCATCATTCCTTCCGGCCTCAGAGAAGAGACCTCAGACCCTTTCTTTTGTCAGCATCTTAATCGTCTCCCTCTCCCCTTCCTCTTCTGTATTGACCATTTTCCTTGGTCACATACACATGTCCAAGTCTCTCCATCATACATATTCTACCTCAAGTCTATTTCTGCACCGTTTTGAATGAACAGTTTTACCTCAACTGTTTCTACTTCTTCTCCTTCTATTGATGACTGTCTGTTATGTACCAACCTCAACCCCCATTCCCAAACAACATTCTCATCAAAATAGAAAATTATCTTCAATTGCAAAAACTAGCATATTTATCTCCTTTGGCCTCTGGGCAGCTCTTAAACCCATTTGCATCTCTTCCCGAGAAATTGTCTTCTGTGCTGGCAACACTGCCCACTGGTTATCTCCCTGCCTTTCCTTCCCTTTCCTGGGTCCTTTCCTTTTCTAGCCTCAGGAAAGCGTTCTTCCCCTGGGTTCTATTCTCATGACTTCCACCACTGTCCGTATGCTGAGCTCACATCTGTCCTCAGGCCTCTTAACTGACTTATGCAATGGTTCATTAGATGTCTCCAACGCCCAACGAACTCATCCCTCTTTCATCCCTGACATTTTTAGTCTATATTTTGTAACTTAGTGTTACAGCTTAATTATCACCTTTTCAGAGATTCTCCAACACCTCACCTAAAGTTGCAAGCCTACCCCATCTTCCATCAATCTCCATCCCTTTTGCCTATGTTGTATTCATCGGCCACATCACAGCCTAAATATCATTGCATATATTTGGTATATTTTCTGTCTCTTCCACCCAAGCCTCTTCAAAAGGGGGAGGCCAGAGATTTGTCTCATTCGTCAGAGCATCTCCAGCTCTAGAAATGATGCCTGACCCAATGTTAGCCCAGGGGATGAATGGAAGCATGGTCCAGGGGTTATGCAAGAGACTTCACAGGGCTACTTTATATTTTTGTGGTACTGGGGATTGATCCTGGGGAGGCTCTACCACTGAGCTTTATCCTCAGCCCTTTTTATTTTGAGACAGGGTCTTGCTAAGTTACTCAGGTTGATTGTAAGCTTGCAATCTTCTAAAGTTGCTGGGATGGTAGGCATGCACCACCACAAGCCTGGCTCCATGGGTTACTTTTTAAAATACAGATTCAGAGGCCCAGCTTCCCCTACTAACATCCATCTCTAGAGGTTCATTTTGGAAATTAGCTCTTAGTTTTCATAAGAACTACTTCCTAAAAAGATGAATGTTGCTGACATCAACCTCTGCATCTTCCCTAACTCAGCACTCCCCTTTACTTTGTGGATCCAGTTATTCACCATGTCCCAATTCCTCTGTCATTTTGCTCCATCTACTCCAATGTTTCTAACATCTCTAGTAGTTCTACTTCCAGTTTTGACCTAAAGCAATCCATTTTTCTATCCTTCCCTCAGATTGAACTTTGAAAAATGCAAATATTATAACATTGCTCCCCTGTTAAAAACCTTTGAACCATCCCTTATTGTCTTGGAAATGAAGCTCAGATTTGTTACCATGTTTGGCCAACACCTATCTCCAGCATCAGCCTTCCTGAATCAGCCTCATCCTCTATGCTCCAATCAAAGCAGACAACTTGTACGACTCCATGTTTACCATCTCCTCTCGGTTTTACATGCTTGCAGCTGCTACCCCTTTATCTGGAATGCCTTTCCTCCTGTTTTTATTCTTAGCCAATACCTTTAGCTAAGATTCCTCCCAGTCAGATTTGGCTTTGCTGAGAGCAAAGTACACTCCTAGGTCACAACTGGATTGCAGTAGCTTCTCGCTCTAAACCACAGGTCTGTTACACTCAAGGCTTGTGTCTTCGAGCTTTGCTTCTCTGGTGCCTACAGGCAGGGCTGCGCTGAAGCCAGCTTGCTTTAGCTTAGGGAAGCCCATTAACCACATTTCTTTGCATTTTCACATTTACATTGGTAGCTTGTGATCAGCCACAGTGAGAATATTTACACCACAGAGATTGGAAGGCATTATAACTCATGACTCTTCTACCTCCACCCCAGAAATCTAGATGTTAACATTTATCAGCACACCACTGCCTACAGAGCACCATGTCTAACACAAATTCATATTCAATTTAAGCAATGTCTCTTGGTTATGTAATAACCCATCAGTGAATAAAAGTTTTTTGAGGGTCAAGTTCTTCTTGAAACTTCCTACTTTGTGCTGCTTCCTCATATGACTCATTGCCCGTCTTTTCCTTCTTTCATCAAATAATCCACAAAGAAATAACTAGAAAATGAAGGGAAAACAGTACAGTTAATCATAGTAATAGTCTTCAATCCCTTTTGTCATTCCTCAGGATTGTTACCACACTGGCCACATCTCTGGAGGGGCTCAGGTGTATCAGGGTTCCTTTCGAAAAACTGTTGCTCCTAGATGTGACATACAGTTCTAGGAATTGTCTGACCTGTGCTGATCACAATGGACCCACTAATTCTAGTAATTGGTGTTGGTGCATCTGTTGAAATTGAGGTGTGAGCTATGCTTGCTCACCTACACTCACAAATCACACACTTGTACGCTAGATACTGCAACAAAATGCCACTTTTCATGTGTAGCTTTATTAGATCTTATCTCATCTCACATTTGTTTTTAGCCCTAGTGTCCCAAACTATTAAGATGCTATTTAATCTTGATTCTGTCATCCCTCAATGTTTTTGTCTGCTTTGGCATCTGGATTCTGAATTATAGATCAGAGATTCATGAAGAAGAGCCATGAGAAGAAAGAAGTTAACGTTCATCACAAATGCTTTCCACACACATGACGTGAAGCAAGATCATTTTCATATATTTTACCTCCTTTAATCCTAGGAACAACCTGCAAGGAAAACATTGATGATAACATTGTAGCAGAGACTTCCCAGCATCTCAAAGACTTGAACTTATCTAAAGTGAAGTGGTTTGGAAGCAGAGCTGGAATCAGAACCCGTATTTGTCTCAATCTGGGTTCTGGGTATACTGTAGCACTACTTCTCAGAAAAAAAAAAATGAGTGAATGTTAGTGTTCGTGAAATGGTTTTATAGCTATCTCTTTGGGATACTTATTTCTTTGTACACAGTCAAAAAGTCTCCTTAGAGTGGCAAAAGGATGGCCCATGCTGCCTGATGACAAGGTAGAATTCCACCACAGGGGAGCTGGTCATAAAATTTAACATTTTCTTCATGGTACATGCTGGGCACTTGGGAGCCAAGCTCTGTGTGAAGTTGCTATTTACAGGTTCCTGAGGACAGCCTACCAGGTAGGTGTTACTATTCTTCCTGTTCTGTCTGTGAATCCACCTTCCCAGGATTTCAGCTACTAAGGGGCAGAGTGAGGCCTTACCGGTTTCTATGCCTCTGTTCTCCTCATGATCTCGCAGAAGAGCCACCTGAAGGAAGCTGAAAGTCCAGATTGTCTCAGAGGCCCCTTGGAAAATTTCTGGCCTTGTTTGACCTTTTCCCCAAGATTCACTTGTATTTGCAATTCAATAGTATCCAGATCCATGTCTAAATTTCATTTATTGTTTAAACCTACTATGAGGAGAAGAAAAATAAGCAAAGGAAAAGAAGGGGGAGGCAGATTGGGGCCTGTGTGTCCCAGAGCTGCAGCTTGTCATCCTGATGTTGCTACTGTGGCTGTGGGAGTCTGGTTCCTTCCACCATGCACATATCAATATCAGAGCATATCAGAACGGTCAGCCACACACGCTCACAAGTCTACCCAGGTTCTGTCTGCATTCAGTGTCCTATCAATGACCCAGATAGGCCAACAGATTCCTGACAAACTCTACCTGCTCCTAAGAGAATGGAATTCTTTCCCCCTCACTTCTTGATCTCCTTTCTCCTATACTGGACAGGTCCTGACTGAACATTGTCACCATAGTGGTGAGCTGTCATCTGAAGTAAAATGTCACACTGCAGGGGACATCAGCTGCAAACAGGAGCCCGAGATCTCAAGAACGACACTTCTGAAGCCTGAATAGCTAAGTGGAGAAAAGCAGTGCTAAGACAGGTTTTTACTGAGATTCCCTACTTGAAGCCTGGTTGTTGATCCACCTCACCTCACTCACCAGCTCAGATGCACACAGTCGGTCTGCAAGTGCGCTTTTGGTTTCTCTTATCTCTGATTCGGCCTCACCACTGCTGCCCTCTGCTCATGCTGCCTGGAATCATGCTCCCCAGACTCCCTGGCTTCCAAAGACTTTCCTAACTCCGTGAACCTTCCAGAGGTTCAGGCTGCTATCCCAGGCTGGCTTTCCATGATCTCTATTCTCCAACTGAAAGACCTCGATCCAGTTGTTAATACAGCACCTGGATAGCTTCATGGTCACTATGGAAGTCGTTTCTTGAGTACCTGCTTTTTGGGGGAAAATACTGCGATACTGACTAACTCCAGTGGTATCCCATTGTCCCTGCTAGATTCCCAGCGGGAGACCGGACACCAAGACTGACTCCTGTGTGTGTCGGTACAGGCTTAACAAGCTACTGAAGTCTCTTCAGCTCAGCCCAACTTTGGAAATATGGTTTTCATTGGAATGAGCTAAGTAAGTATTTGGGATCAAGGAATATTGATGCAGGTTGAAGAGGATGAACCATTCACTCTTGATCTCACTCCATCCCCCATAATGGAAGTTGATGAATATAATCATCCTTCCCTCCAGAGCCATGATGCCATACTTATCCTGATGACTCAGACAAAAATAATCCAATTTATCTCCTGTCCCAAGGCACCCTTAATTCCAGATCCTGCCACCCCATTCTGGAAGAAAGTAACTAGGTCCCCTGCATGGCCCAGGCTTGAAGGACATTCCTTAGGAAAAGCTAATCTACAATCCCACTGCTCAAAACCCTAAGAATGATGTCACAGGAACTAGAAAAATGCTCTCAGTTAGGGGCATTGTCCTTCCTGTTGGCAGGACGATTGGGCCATTGATCTCTTTGGAGCTGAGTTTACTCGTTAAAAAACAGCATCCAGCTCCTGCTCAGTTCATGCACTGGGCATTTAGGTGCCTGGTTGTGAGCTAGATCTTGAGAATATAAAAATAGATAACAGGATTCCTTCAACTCAAGCAGTTTATAATCCAGTAAGACGATCCAAACCTCTTATGTAATCATGTTATGTATGCAAGAAGTTTGCACAAGATTTGGACACAGAAGTGCTATAAAGGAGGAAGTTGCTGATCCTGTAGGTGTCGGGGCATCAGGGAAGGTCCTAAGAGGAGATCCTACCACACTAGGGTCTGAAAAGTAGTTGTTTGCTTCCTGTTAAAACTGAGGGACTTCAATTATTTCCACTATATCCTGAAACCTTGCCAAAAGCAACAACACAGGGATCTTTTAAAAAAGAAATAGATCTTTAAGGACAATGAGACCAGAAGTGAAACAACACCAAACATATTATTTTGAAATAGAAAAGCAGATGGGCATTTGATAACAGTCTCAACAGAGCCGAGGAGGCCAACATCTTTGCTGGCAGAAGTTAACTACCTGGCAGAACTCAGAAAGTTGCAAAATACCTCTAACGAGGAAGACAAAAGTGAAGCTAAAAGCAGAGGGAATGGCTGAGTTGATTTAAGAAGAAATAAGATCCCCAGATACTTTCTTCCCTCCACCTCTCTGCCCCACACATGCAGATGGCAGAGGACTGGAGAGGGCGGACTAGAGGGATGCTGGGTCAGGATGCCAGGTCAGCAAGGGCAGTGGTGCATTCCTGCTAACAGGGACTCAGTGAAGATGTGCAGACACCCAATTTTAAGAGCCTTCTACCATTTATCAGAACATTAGTACCTGGCACATCCCCAATTGGATAAGAATGAATTAAAT
>PVHX01026693.1:0-20423 GCA_004024805.1 Geosciurus inauris
CAAACTACTAAAATTTGTTATTGCCAGTTATCAACCCAAGTTAATAAATTAAGTCAACCTGCATATCATAAAAAAGTCAAAATGCTGCATCTGGTTAAATGGAGGGGAAAGGTGCTTGCTTCATTTGCCTTGTTTACCCACCCTGCCCTATAATGTCTGTAATCATGATGATGGAATAAATTTTAACATTTAGTTTTTAAAAAAAATAAAATAAAAAATAAAAAAATAAAAAAAAATAAATTATACTACAAAGCTATAGTAACAAAAATGGCATGGTATTGGCACCAAAATAGATATGTAGACCAATGCTACAGAATAGAAGACACAGAGACAAAAACCAAATAAATACAGTTATCTCATATTAGACAAAGGTGCCAAATAATGCATTGGAGAAAAGATAGCCTCTTCAACAAATGGTGCAGGGAAAACTGGAAATCCATATGCAGCAAAATGAAACTAAACCCCTTTCTCTCACCACTTACAAAACTCAACTCAAAGTAGATAAAGGACCTAGGAATTAGACCAGAGGCCCTGCATCTAATAGAAGGAAAATGTAGGCCCAAAGTTTCATCATGTCGGATTAGGCCCCAACTTCCTTAACAAGAATCCTAAAACACAAGAAATAAAATCAAGAATCAATAAATGGGATGGATACAAACTAAAATCTTCTTCTCAACAAAAGAAACAATCAATGAGGTGAAGAAATAGCCTACATTCTGGGAGCAAATTTTTGCCACACACACATCAGATAGAGCATTAATCTCCAGGATATATAAAGAACTCAAAAAACTTAACACCAAGAAAACAAACAATCAATAAAAGGGCTAAGGAGCTGAACAGACACTTCTCAGAAGACGATATACAATCAATAAACAAATATATGAAAAACTGTTCAACATCTCTAGCAATTAGAGAAATGCAAATCAAAACTACTCTAAGATTTCATCTCACTCCAGTCAGAATGGCAGTTATCAAAAATACAAGCAACAATAAGTGTTGGCGAGGATGTGAGGAAAAAGAAACACTCAAACATTTCTGGTGGGACTGCACGTTGGTGCAACCAATCTGGAAAGCAGTATGGAGATTCCTTAAAAAACTTGGAATAAAATCACCATTTGACCCAGCTATCCCACTCCTTGGTCTATACCCTAAAGATTTAAAAACAGCATACTACAATAACACAGCCATTTCAATGTTCATTGCAGCACAATTCACGATTGCTAAACTGAGGAAGCAATGTAGATGCCCTTCAATAGATGAATGGATAAAAAAACTGTGGTATATATACAAAATGGAATATTACTCAGCAATAAAAGAGAATAAATTCTTGGCATTTGCAGGTAAATAGATGGAGGTGGAGAACATCATGCTAAGTGAAGTAAACCAATCCCAAAGAACCAAAGGCCAAATGTTCTCTCTGGTTAGTGGATGCTGATCCATAATGGGGGTGGGGGTGGGGAACATGGGAGAAATGGAGGAACTTTGGATAGGGAAAAGGGGAGGAAAGAGAAGGGAGGGGGAATGGGGGTAGAAAACATGGTGGAATGAGATGGACATCACTACCCTAGGTACATGTGTGTAGACATGAATGGTGTGACTCTACCTTGTTTACAACAAGAGAAATGGAAAAATTTTGCTCCATATGTGTACTGTGACTTGAATTGTTTTCTGCTGTTTTAAAAAATAAAAATAAATGAACAAATAAAAAGAGAAAAGGAATGGGAACTAGTTTAAATAGAAGAACATCCAATTTAGTAGTCTAAGGCAATTGAGGGAAGGAAGGAGGGAGGTTAGAAATGGCAGATACTCAGAATGAAACCAAATAAAGCATGCAATGTGTATATATTAATATACCTCAGTGAATCCCACTATTATGTATAGTTGTAATTCACCATTAAAAAATTAATGAAAATAATAATAAAGTTTGAAGGCTTTCATTTACACATTATAATACTTATAACAGTTTCACTAAGCAAGACAGTGCTGTACTGTTGTAAGTATATATATGCAGATAAACGGAATAGAATTGAAAATTCAGAAATGAACTAACATCTTAGGCTCAGATTGTGGCTCAGTGGTAGGACACTTGGCTAGCATATATTAGGCACTGAGTTCTATCCTCATAGCCATATAAATAAGTAAACTAATAATGTTTTAAAAAGTAAAAAAAAACCTCATATCTTTGATGAATTGAACTGAAAAAGGTAAAGAATAAGTTTTTAAACACATGATCGAGGCACAATTTCATAGGTACATGTAAAAGAATTAATTCAGACCTCCTTCTCACATCATCAAATTGGATCATAGAACTAAATGTTAGACATTACACCGATTAGGAAAAAAAAAAAAAACAACAAAACACAACACTAAGTCTTCGTGACCTTGAATTTGATGATTATTTCCTAGATAAAATATCAAGTCTAGAGGCTAATATAGAAAATTTGGACATGAAAATCATTTTTTTTTTAACCTTAAAGACCAGGACCTAGAAAGTGAAAAGACAAAGTCAAGAGTTGGAAAAGTCAATTTCAAGAAACATACATAAAGAAAATTCTTACAACTTAACCATATGAATAGCGTAAAAGAATAGTGCTGGAATATCCTGATTTTTGTATCTAATTATTTGATAAATCTCTCGTAGTGGTCTTATGGACATGACACTTTTATGAGGTAAAATTGAAAATAGAGGACAATATCTCATAGTTATGTGAACTCAGGAAACATCTAAAGATTAACTGTAAATCATAAATCTTGACTTATTTCTCCAGCAGACTATATTTAACCTTGTCTTTGAGAAAAACATTCTATCAAAAACTTGGATAAAGCCACAAAGAAATTATTAAGAATTTACAGATAATGGTAATGAACATATATATGATGGAAATGCTTCAAGAAGATATGTCTAGGCTGTGATTGTGGACTGATATTAAAATAAATTTAATACTTGCAAGCAAAAATTTGCTGTAGGTATTTATATACAGAGATGAATGATATAGAAACATTTATCTTCAGAATGTTAAAATCTAGACAGAAACAATGAGGCCAGTTAGACACTGTGGTAAATATCTTGATTGAGCAGGAGATACAGGAAACAGTTATTATAGATCTAGATCAGATTGAGGTCAATGAAGGTTCTGTAGATTAACAAAATGATAGGTTTCCTTCTATGTCCAAACAGGTACCACATGATATGACTATTACCTGAAAGGACCTTTGGTAGTTGCTCAGTTTTAATTCATAATTCTTTTTGTTTCTCTTTTTCTCTATCATTTTATCCTATGAAATCCCTTATAATGGTTAAGGTACTTTATTTACCATCTTTGATAGTAACATCACAGTTAATCAGAACAAATTTTGTGTGTCCCTGGGCATATTAATTTTGCCTCTATGTAGCATATACTAATTCCAAACTATCTTTTCCTCTACACTTAATTGCAAATTTATTACAGTCCTGGTACTGTGCCCTGCACTTAGCAAGTCTCAATGAAGATGTGATTAATGATATCATTGCAAGAAGCTTAGAGATAAGTTTATACAGTATCCAAATGAATGAGCAAAGCTCTCACACTGCCTGAATTGAAATGAGTAAAGAAGCATTTGCCATGATTTCATACTGCAGGATACTGGGAGATGATAAGGGAACCTATAATTACCAAAGGGTCTAACTTTTATTATGAGGACAGGGAGAAACAGATAAGCAACTGTTTACATTTCTATTATGTCTGAGAGAGAGACTCCAGCAGAAGATTTTAGATTTTTAATGTCAAGGTCTGGGATTCACAGTTACCCATCCTTCTTCCCAGAGAGTTCGGTAATGTTTATTTTTTTTATCTTAGTTATTCTGGAAGAAAAATGACTTTGATGGTAAGAGGATATGACAGATCTAAGGTAATATTTGAGCCATTAATTCTGATCTCTGAAAAATCTGATGTCCAAAGCTACTTGGTTCTCTACAAAAACTGACTGATGTGATGATTTTTTGTATACTGGCAATAGATAATAAGAGTATGATTGGGAGTAAGCAATAAAAATGACCTCCCACTGGAATCTCATCCCAAAAGTCTACTCTGGGGAAAATCAACAAGTAGAATTTCCTTTTTCCCAAATCGATTCTCAAGTGTTTAACATGATCACATTTGTGCAATTAATTGCTGTTATTTGATTACAGATTTAAAAGAAGGAGTTAAGAGATATTTTAGAGCTCAGTGAATTTCATGACAAAACATATAAAAATAAAAATTTTGGAAAAAATTTTATATATGCACTAAAGGAAAAGTCTTTATCCTACTAGGGAAAAATAGAAAAGCAGGTAATGCCACCAAAGTCTATAAATTAGAAAGTTTTTATTTTGATCTCTTATAGATATATTTAGATAATATACATATTCATAAACCAGTAATTCTAGAGATATGGTAATTTGGGGGCTGAATGAAAGTTTCATTCAGACATAATTTTTAGATACTGCTGATATTTCAGGAGTTCCTGACTAATGAAGAATGATAAAAAATTTCTCCAACTACCAATGAAAGAAAAATTTTGTAGAACAATGATAACATGTGATATAGAAATTATTTTCACAAAAAAGTATTCATTCAGAAGCAAAATTACATTTAATGTTGTTGCCATTCATTATAGAATGTATACATTTTGAGATAAAAATTACAATAGATTCCTTGGATCCATTTCTGGGCTCTCTCTTCTATGCTCAAGAGGTACAGGTTTCTTTGCTACACAGGCTCTTGAAGAGCCGTAAGGACAATGCTGGCCACCCTGGAATCTAGGAAATGGAACTATTGATATTCAGGATATGGTCACCGATTTCTCTCAAGAGGAATGGGACCTGGACCCTGCTCAGTGGAATTTATATAGAGATCTGATGACATAGAATTGCAGAAACCAGGTCTTCCTGGATGGTGCTGGATCTCCACCATCCTGGGCCACCTTTGCAGAGCAAAGAAAAGAGCCTTGGAATTTGAAGAGGCAAGAGAAAGTCCATTCTAGTTTCCTCCACTGAAGATGACAGAGTGGATCTAGGCAGCAACTCTTGATGCCTCCCAAAGCCCAGAAAGGAAGTAGTATAAGAACGGCAGACCAGAGAGTCTCCACATGAGCTCGGGTAAAGATGGGCAAACTGACATCCTACAGCCATCATGGTTATTGGTAAAATCCTGGTGAGCTACAAAAGCCTGGTCAGAGGCTTCTGAACCCTAGATGGCCCACAGAGAGCATACATTCATAGGCCCTTCAGTTATAGGTAGCCACAAGGGCTTAGATAGCAACACTCAAAACAAAACTCAGTGGAGGGGAGTGGGCATCAACAATTCACAATCATGTGCAATAGGAGCTCAGATACAGATAGGCCAATGAACTGTATATCCCAGGCATAGTGACAGCACCCTGTCAATCTATATCAGTCAGGGAAAGGAGGCTTCTGAACCACAAACTAACCACAGAGAGCCTGGAATCACAGGTCCTATGCTTGCAGACAGCCACCGGGTTTTACGTCACATTAAAGAAAGCACTGTGAAGAAAGCTGCAAGAAAAAATGGCAAGTCACATTTAGAGATAAGTCAATATGGATTTCAACTAGTTTCTCAATCCATACCCAAAATGTCAGGACTTGTAATTAAATATTCCAGTCCTGAAAGAAATGAGTGTCAAAGAAAATCATTACATCCAGCATAATTATCCTTTAGAATTGAAAATAAAATAAGAGTCTTCCATGATAAGCCAAAACTGAAGGAATTCATAACCACTAAGCCTATATTACAAAACCAACTCAGTGAAATATTTCCTGCAGAAGAAATGAAAAAAAAAAAAAAGAAAAGAAAAAGGATGAAATTTACTAGAAAAGTAGTCAAACAGAATCAAGACTGAATTAACCATTAAATAAATGAAAATGGCAGAAAATAAAAAAATCATTTTTCTATAATAACATTGAATGTAAAAGCTCTCAATTCTGCAACAAAAAGACATAGATTGGCAGATTGTTTACAAAAGAAAACCTAACTATATGTTCTTTACAAGAGACTCACCCTTGCCGGGCTGTGGTGGCACAAGCCTGTAATTCCAGCACTTAGGGAGGCTGAGACAGGAGAATTGCGAGTTCAAAGCCAGCCTCAGCAACCGGGAGGCACTAAGCAACTCAGTGAGACCCTGTCTCTACATAAAACACAAAATAGAGCTGGGGATGTGGCTCAGTGGTTGAGTGCCCCTGAGTTCAATCTCCAATACCCCCCCCAAAAAAAGATGACGAGACTCACCCTTACAGGCAAATACATCCGCAAGCTAAAAGTGAAAGGATGGAAAAAGATATAACAAGCAAATTTTTTTTAAAAAATTTAAAATTTTTAAAATTTTTAAAAAAAATTTTAAAAAAAGAGCAAAGGTAGTTGTTCTTATATCAGACAACTTAGACTTAAGACAAAATCAGAAAAGACAAAGAAAATTATTTCATTCTGATTAATGGAATGATCCAACAACAAGATATATAATATCTTGTATATGTAATATTTTTGCCCCGTACCTCTATGGACCTACATACAAAATCTTTCTCCATATAAAGAATCAAATTGACAACAATACAATAATATTGGGTGATTTCAGCATACTTCTCTCACCATTAGATAGATCATCCAGACAAAAATTAAGTAAATATTCTTCAGAACTAAAAAAAAGAAAAAGAATCACTGTTAATCAAATGAATGTAACATACATCTGTAGAATATTTCATCCAGAAAAAAACTGAAGTCACTTTTCTCTCAGAGGCACATAGAATTTTCTCTAAAATAAATAATTATTTAGGGCACAAAGTAAGTCTTAGCAAATGAAAACATATACAGATAATCCCTTTCATGTTATCAGATCATAGTGTAATGAAAAAGAACTCAATTAGAAGATAAAAAACCCCAGAAAACATTTTAACACCTAGAGATTAAATAATACACTTTTAAATATGGAATGGATCATAGAAGAAATTAGGGGAGAAAAAATTTCTTGGATACAAATGAAAATAGAGATACAACATGTTAAAATCTCTGGGACAGTATGAAGGCCATTCTAAGAATAATGTTTATAGCACTGAGTTCCTACATTAAAAATGTAGAAAGATTCCAATAAATAATCTAACATTAGACTGCCAAGCCCTAGAAAAATAAGAACATACTGATTCCAAAATTAGTAGAAGACAGGAAATAATTAGATCAGAGCCAAACTTAATGAAACCGAAAATTTTAAAAATGTAAAGGATTAACACAACAAAGATTTGGTTCTTTGAAAAGATAAACAAGATTTATAAGTACTTAGCCAAACCAACCAGAAGAAAGAAAAAGAAGAGAATTGAGCCAGAAAGTTACTTCTGGATGGGGAAGCTGTGATAATGAAAACAAGCCCATAGAAGTGAACACAGAATTTCTGAGATGTTTACAGATCACTCCACTCAGCATGCCATACAGCATTTAGTGAATCTTAATAGATATTAAAATATTGTATTTTTATACATACATTTTCCATTCCATTTTAATCACATTTAACACTCTTATTTCTCTTAGATACAATGCTAAATACAAAGGTTAATCTTTAGAGAGGCAAAATTGAGTCATCTATGACTTAATACAAGTGCTACATAATGCAGAAGGAACCTATTAATCATTCTTGATATTTGTTCTCTTGCTTCCTCAAAAATAAATGTTCTTATCTTAATTTGATGCACTGTCATCTAAAAACCCACATTATTTCTCAACTGCTCTTTCAGCAGAGACAGATGACTTTCAAAATACAATTCTACCAGGCTAAATGCTTGTGCAGGGTTAAAGAATAATAAGTAGCCTGTGCTCTGTCTCAGAGCATAGCATTACAGAGAGGAGCAAGGAAGAACTTGCTGTTACTTAGAAATGTCCATGCTTGTGTCTTCAAAGCAAAATTGTTTTGAAGGCTTAGAAGCTTAGATGCATAAGAAAACACAACTATGACTTGTTATCTGGAAGTGAGTTTCACATAACACAGAAAATTTTTTTAAATTTATTTATTTATTTATTTGTTTATTCTACTTAGGTTTACATGATAGCAGTGTGAATTTTGATTCATTGTACAGAGATGGAGCACAACTTTTCTTTTCTCTGGTTGTATGTGACGTAGAATCACAACATACAAGCAGTCATACATAAAGCTAGGGCTATTTGATCTCTAAAGTCTGAGAAACTCTGCTGGAGAGGGATGAGAAAAATCATCTAGGCACTACTACCACCATGGGAAAAGGCAGAGGAGCCGAGTAACTGGTAGATGCCACCAAGAGCTGTTGAGACTACCTGATGGGGATGATCACCTCTCAGTGATCACCTCTCTAGGAGGACTAGCTCAAGTTTTCCTGGTAGCTGTTTTCAAGAGCACCAATAGGAGCTTAATAGGGCAAAAGGAGAAAAGGCAATCTATTGTTTGGAAGTCTTCTACATGACTCATAAAACAAGTAATTTTTATTAATTAATAGTGAGTTGAGGTAGGACTTATCTGATTTTTAACTTTTCTTTGAGGCTAAATAAAATATAACTGCATTAGTTGAAAATGCAACTTCTCAGTCTCAGACTGTACAAAAGGGGTTGGGATATCAAGCACTACCGTTTTGGGCTAAAGAATAATGAGCACAGAATTATCAGGAAAATAGATGCAGTATCATAGTCCAAAATGGACAATCAAGGAATACTGCATGGACATATGTGTAAACGCACACAATATAATCAGTCTTGTTTTTTTATTGTTAATTTCTTTTATTGTATTTATTCATTCCATCTTCTGAATAGGAATGATCTCATCACATATTTTATACTTCAATATTTCTTTAATATAGTTTATACAGAGCTTTGTAAGAATTAGAGTTTATATTTTGTATATTCTGAATAGTTAAAACTGTTTATTTAGGATCACAATTTCAGAAATGTTTTTCAATATATTTAGTTGAGAATGCCAGGTACAGAAATATTGAGAATAGCAAAGGATGATGACAATATGCATTTATTCCCTAATTTAAGGTAAATGAATTTTGCCTATAAAGACCCATTTTCCAAATGTATAAAACATTAACTACCATGTGGAGGACTTTGAAGAACTTTTTCAAATATTTAGAGATGTAACAAATTATTCAGGACAGACAGACTCAGATTTTCCAGTGGGCTGCAGTCCTCAATGTGTCTGATTCTGTGAATCCAGCTCTACTGATACTGCCAGTTATCAGTGACGATTCCTGCTTCCTCGGATGTTGAAGTATAACATTAGAGAAGCCTGCCGAGGCAAACATATAAAGCAGATTTTATTTAAAATGTAGTAACATAGACTTCTCCCGGAAGGGACAGGGGGCCTTAGCTGGTATCTAGGTATCCCAAGAAGTGTGAGCATCCTGCCCCTTTTATACATTTTAGACTTTCATTTTTCTACTGTCTTCTTCTCCCTTATCTCTGTGTTTCCTGCATAGGCCCAGGAGATGCTGGTGGTGTGGTCAAAAGGTGAGAAGTAGATGGGTAAAGAGAAGGGCCAAATGGAGTAATTCAGGCAGGAATCATCCCAGGAGGCATTAACAATTTTTACAACTCCCTATAGTGAGGGGCAATTCCTGTGACAGTTTACCTTAGCAACAGGTTGGAGCAGGGGCAGGTAATCATGATAAAAATGAAGGAAGGGCTCTGGAGGCATTAATATTTCAGTCCCCCAGGGGTGGTGTACAATTCCCAGACCCTAATCAGCCTCCATTTTCTTGATCCAACCCAATTACCTATATACACTGACTGCCTTTAATTCTGTATTTATTACTCTTGGCACTGTTTTTTTTTCTTCCCAAATAATCAAGTACTAGCAGTAATTTCATGACTTGTGGACATTCATTCTTTTTTCAAGATTGTTTCCTTAATAATCTGTACAAATTATGAATTTTTTTCTAAAGCAAAATACCCTCTCTCACAAACTTCTCTTTTCAAGAAGTTTACTTAGGGCTACTTTGACATCCTTATTCCTCAGACTGTAGATCAGAGGGTTCAGCATGGGCACAACAGCTGTATAAAACACAGATGATACTTTCCCTTGGTTCATGAAGCTGACTGAGGATGGATGCAGGTACATGAATGCTAGGGAACCAAAGAAGAGAGCGACAGCTGAGATGTGGGAGCTACATGTGCTGAAGGCTTTGGCTCTGCCCTCAGTGGAGCGAATGCGCAGGATGCTGGCAATGATGAAGATGTAGGAGCTAAGGATGGTCAGGCTGGGGACAAAGATATTAAATGCACTTAAGCACAGAAGAACTACCTCATTTATGAATGTATTGGAGCAAGAGAGCTCCAAGAGTGGGAAAAGGTCACAGAGGTAATGGTTAATTATATCATTCTTACAGAAAAGCACTCTTAGCATGCCGACTGTGTGAGCGGTGGAGCCAATCAGGCCTATGCTGTACACTCCAACCACCATCCAGGAGCAGACTTGGTTAGACATGGTTACATTATAGAGCAAGGGGTTACAGATGGCAACATAGCGGTCATATGCCATTGCAGCCAACATGTGACACTCGGCAATAACAAAAACAAGGTAGAAGTAGAGCTGAGTCATGCATTCAGGGTACAAGATGGTGTTTTTCTCTGTCACAAAGTTCACCAGCATTTTGGGCGTGCTCACAGTAGAATGGCAGAGGTCAATGAAGGAGAGACTGCTGAGCAGGTAGTACATGGGGGTGTGCAGGTGAGAGCTGAGCCCGATCAGTGTGATCATGCCCAGGTTCCCCACCACTGTGAGCACATAGATGACAAGGAAGAGGAGGAAGAGGGGCAACTGGAGCTCGGGTTTGTCTGTTAATCCAGCCAGGATGAACTCAGTCACTGTGGAATGATTTCCTTCTGCCATTTTCTTCTGGGAATTCTAAATAAAAAGAGAAGAATATTTTTGAAATAAGTATTTATTGCCCAATCACACAATGGTGTATGAAATAGAATCCAAATCTTTAAACAGAGAATCTGCATTTCACATGTTCTCCATTTTTAGCTGTTAATGATGTTGTGATCATAGCAATATGTGACACATAAATACGAATAAGATGAAACTTTTCCTATTTGTGCTCTCTGCTTTAATATTTCATGTTAGTATTATCCATTCCATGAAGTTATACAAGTAGTTTTCTTGCCTTATATGTAATCTTCTCCAGTGAAAAAAGTACCGCTTTATGGTAAAATAACAACATAAAAAAAACAAAACACCAGGAATGTTGCACATAATGATAAAAGACCAAAAGTCTTTTTTCCTAAGATAATGAGCAAAACAAGATATCCACTCTCTCTGCTTTTCAACATCATGCTTGAGGACTGGCAAAGACAATCAGGAAAGTAAGTTATAAGAAAATTTGGATTAGACTCATTATCTCTATTTATAAATATCATAATCTTATATATAGAAAAATCCCAAAAATATCTATAAAATAAACTGTTAGAACTAATTGAAAAGTGAAGCAAAGTGTTGAATAAAAGATCCACCAAATAACTCAGTTGTTTTTCTACACACTTGCATTGAACAATCAAAATCCACTTGCAATAGCATTAAAAACTGAATATGAAGAAACAAACAAAAGAAATGCAAGTCATTTCTCTACAATTTAAACACACATACATACACAAACTTATTTGGGAGATACTGCCATTAATGGAAAGATGTCCAACTTCATAAAAGAAAAGGCTCAACCTTTTGAAAACAGCAACACAACAGAAATTGATCTAATTCAATGTCATGCTTTCCAAAATCCCAGTTCCCTCTCTCTCTCTCTCTCTCCCCTCTCTCTTTCTTTGTTCTTTTTAGGCATTGACAGGGTGATGATAAAATCTTTCTGAAAATTCAAGGATTTCATTGTAATCAAAGCAAATTTGAAAAAGAAGAATAAAGCTGGAGCATTCACATTTTCCCATTTGAAACCTTTCTACAACTTGCCAGTTTCCCATTTCAAAACTTGCTGCAAATTTACAGCAATCAAGATGGCATGGTTTTGCCACAAGCATAGGCATACAGATCAATGGAACAGTATTAACATTCCAGAAATAACAAACATCTATGATCAACTGAATTGTTATATGGATGTCATGGCAATTAAATATGGGAAACTACTTTTTTTCAACCAGTGGTGCTGGGACAATAAGAAATATAATTTGGGCTTGAGAATGTAGCACAACAGTAAGCACTTGCCTAGCTGGGTTCAATCTTCACTGTTGCCAAAATAAATAAATAAATAAATAAATAAATAAAATAATACTTTATACCTCTTTCTCACACTCTGCACAACAAATAAACCAAAAAATGATCCAAGAACTAAAAGGAACAACTAACTTCATAATAATAATAATAATAATAAATGACTAAATCTTTGAGACATAGGATTTGATGATGATTTCACAGATAAGATGACAAAACCAGTGACACCATAGAAAAAAATAGTAAGCTGCAAGCCAGGCACCATGGCACAAGCCTGTAATCCCAGCATTTTGAGAGGCTGAGACAGGAGAATCATGAGTTCAAAGCCAGCCTCAGCAATGGCGAGGCGCTAAGCAACTCAGTGAGACCCTGTCTCTACATAAAACACAAAATAGGGCTGGGGATGTGGCTTGGTGGTCAAGTGCCAAAACCAAAACAAAAATAAAAAAAAATAGTAAGCTGCATACCGTGTAAAAAGCGAAAAGAAAAAGGAAAGGAAATCATGTCCTTTAAAGAACAATATCTACAGTAAGTCTGTAAAAACACAAAACTGTAAAGTAGTTTTGGTTAATAACAGGTTTGTGGGATACTAGTAACAGCAGAGATGGTCAGTACACATAAAGAACTCTAACAATTTAACAATGAAAAGAACAAACAGCCCACTAGGAAATAGGTCAGAGGATTCAAATAAACATTCTTCCACTTCAGTCACACAAATGATCAATAAGCCCTTGAAAACATGTTCACCATCATTTACTGTTAAGAAAATTTAAATTATAACCACAGTAAACAGATATTTCATATTTATCAGAAAGACTATAACCAGAAGGATAGGTAAATATAAGGGTTGACAAGAATGTAGACATTGACATGCTCATTGATCGCTGGTGGGACTGTACAATGTACAAACTGTTAGACATACAGTTTGTCAGTTATTCAAATTATGAAACATAGGGTTACCTTGTGGACCAGCAATTTCACTGCAGAGTGCATACACGAACTGAAAACACGTCCACACCAAAATTGGCATGTGTATGACCAGGGCGATTGGAATTATAAGAGCCAAAGATTAGAAGCCATTCAAATATCCATCCACTGAAGAATGGGCAAGCAAAATGTAGCATGCTCATGTGATACAACATTATTCTGCAATAAAAAGGAATGAAGTAATAAGATATGTCAAATCACGAAAGAATATGCAAGATGCTAAGTAAAAGAAATCAGACACCCCACATTGTGTTATTCCACTCATAGGATGTGTCCACAACAGAGAAATACATAGAGAAAACAAGCCTAATGTCTGCCTGGGACTGTGGGGAAGGAGGTATTGGGGTGGGATTGCTAATGGGTATGGGACTTTATTTTGAGTGGTGATCCAAATATTCTCCATTAGAACAAAAGTGATGGTTATAGACTTCATGGATATGCTAAAAAACACTGAACTGCATATATAAACATCAATCGTATAATGTCAGTTATATTTTAATAAATGTGCTATAAACATTAAAACAATAAGAAAATAATATTGATAACATGCTAACCATGCAAAAATCCCATCACATCGTGCTGATGTGTGGTCATCCTGCAAGCCTTTGTCATCTAGTTCATGCCTGGTGGATATATGCTTGTGTACTTAAGTCAAATAATCCCATTAAGTTTTTCTGCAAAAAAATGTGGCAAATTTCTCTCCCACATACACACCAAAATGGCTTCAAAAACTGTAACAAGTTTTTGCTATGATGGGAACTTTTCTCTCAATACATCAACAAGGAAAACACAGGCATTTCTAACGGCTATTAAAAAGTGACAACGCAGGCACATGCTCAATTTAAAATGTTCTTTTTTTTTATTCATCAGATAAAAATATCATCAAGAGAGTGAGTGGTAATAATAATAATAATAATAATAATAATAATAATAAAAGACTAAATCACAGTTCCTGGAAAAATGTCAGAAAATCTCCAACAGATTTAAGGAGAGACCCATCGATTTGCTTCCTGACACCTGTTTTCTTCTAACTCTTCTGGGCCACCTCCTGCAGAGTAAAATCCCCAATTTTGGGCCTATTCTATGCTTTACTAGAAAAGCTGAAGAGTATCTTGAGTAGGAATTGTTAACTCATGATCAAGTCCAAAGGTTCTTGATATTGTAAACCCAGACCTGGAAGCTTCCTATTTACCTCTTTCTGAAGCCATGGGTATTTACTTTAATATGTCTTCTGACTTTATGTCTATTAATTAAGCTGAGCTTCCTACTGCTTCTGGTTTGAATGTGTCCTCCACATTTCATACATTGCAAACTGGATCCCCAATGCAACAGTGTTGAGAGGTAGGACCTTTAAGAAGAGATTAGGTCTTGAGGTGAATGGATTAGTGTTGTTCTGAGAATGGACTAATCATCACAGATGTGGGTTCCTAATATAATAATTAATTCACCCCATTTCTTCTGTTTCATGTGCATACACTTCTCCTTGATCTTTTTACCATTGGATGCAGCAAGAAAGCCCTTACCAGATGTGACCCTTTGACCTTGAACTTCCCAGCCTCTAGTAAATTAAGCCAGATAAATTTCTGTTTATCCTACATTTCCCAGTTGGTGATATTCTGACACAGAATAATGAAATTTGAAAAAGACACATGTACTTCCATATTCCCTACTCTTTACAATTATCTAGCTGACAACTTTTCCAGTGTTCTTGGCATCACACCAAGCTATCACACTGAATGCTACCCACCAACACAGAAGCTCAATTATCTCTTGCAATCATTGCAACTCTGACAGCAGGTGTGGAACTCTGACCCATTCCCTGTGACCAGTCCTCCCTAAAGTCTGACTCTGACACATGCTGTTTATGTCTACTGCTTCCTATCCTGCTTTGCTAACACTACCGATGTGCTTCAATGTCTTAGACCTTTGTGGAGGATTTCCACTAACCTGCCTGCCCTGCATGAGCAGTCTTAGCCTCCATTTGTCTGATTCATTTTTGATATCAATGAATTATTAACAAAAATACAAAAACAATTTAAGAGAAAAATGGTGTATTTGTTTCTTAACAGTTTTATTGAGGTAGAATTGATATTCGAATTTTGTAAATTTTTATTGTATACAATTTGTTAAGTTTAAACCTATTCAAAAATCACCACCATACTCAAAATAATTGACATATGTACCACCTATCAAAGTTTTTTTCCCTTTGTTCTTTTCTTTATTTTCCTTTCTTTTGCTTGCCGTAAAAATACTTAATACACGATTTCCTCTCAACTTGGAAGTTATTGTTAACCTCTGGAACCATATGTGCAGTCCTAGACATTTTCAGGACTAGTTCATCTAACATGACTGATAATAACTATTGAACAACTACTCCCTGTTTCTCTCAACTCCCTGTTATTAGTTGCCATTATTGTAATCTGATGAATTTGATTTTTTATATAACCTAAAGGAGAGTCATGGAGTATTTGTCTGTTTGAACTGGTTTGTTTTACTTACAATAGCATTCTTCATTATCATGCAAGTTGTATAAAATGGCAAAGTTTCCTTTGGGGAGAAAATAGTTTTTAGTATTTTTAAAAGAAAGCAGTGTGACTCAGAATCATCATAAGATTGATAAAATATACCCAAAGTTTTGTTTTATTAGATTTTTGGTATATTATTAGAGTAAAATAATGGGATGCTCCTTGGTTATCTTGATTTTAGTAAACTATTAGCTAAATCTCTTGTAGTGGTCTGATGGACATTAATCAGTTATGTGGTTAAGTGAAAATAGAGAACAATACCTCATAGTTATGTGGACTCAGCTCATATCTGAAGACTAAACATAAGTGAGAAATAAGTTTTCTCCCTATAGGAATTTATATTCAGTCTTTCTTGGAAAGAAAGCATTTTATCATTAACTTGTATTATGCCACATCAGAAATTATTTTGAAATTCAGAGATAATAGCAACAAAGATTTACATTGTTGATAATACTTGAAGAAGATACTGCTAGGCTGTAAACGTGGATTCATATTAAAAGAGTTTAATAGTGATAAACAAAAAGTTTGCTTTCAGAGTTTAGGATAGAGAGGTGAATAACAAATACTCTTCGGATTGTTAGAACAAGGAAGTCAACAAAACAATGGTAATTACCATGATTGGGCAGGTGCTATAGCACATAGTTATTATGGTTCTACGACAGAGTGGGTGTCCATGAAGATTTTTGTAGACCAACTTCTATTTCCTAACAGGGATTTGACTAACACATGAAAGGATTTTGGTAGGCTCACAATTTTAATTTATAATGTTCCTTTTGTTTCTGTTTTCTTCTCTCACCTTATCCTGTGTAATCTTATTTACAAGTTTGGACACTTTAAGATCTTTGATAGTTCCCAGTGGCTTTGGAGGTTGAGGCAGGAGGATTGTGAGTTCAAAGCTAGTCTCAGCAATTTAGTGAGTCCTTAAGCAACTTAGATAGGCCCTGTCTCTAAAATGTAAAAAAAAAAAAAAAAAAAAGGCTGAGGATGTGGCTCATTGGTTGAATGTACCTGAGTTCAACTCCCAGTAACAACAAAACAAAAACAAAAAAACCTTTAAGAGTGACATTCTACTTTATAAGACCCAATTCTGTGAGCCCATGACTATGTCATGTTTGTCTCCATGTAGCATGGCTTAATTCTGGCTTAATCAAATTATTTACCAGCTTTTCTTCTATTCTTAATTGTAAATCTAATACAGTGCAAATAGAGTGTTTTGCATATATTAATTCTCAATATAAAAATGATTAATAAAATTACAGCAAGAAACTTAGAAGTAAGTTTATGCAGAGTGAAAATGAATGAACAAAACCCTTACAATGCCTGAGCTGAAATGAGTAAACGAGGAAGCATTTGCAATTATTTTATTCTGCAGGGGGCAGAGAAATGATAAGGGAATATGTGTTTATGAGGGGATGTGGCATTTACTATGAGGACTGGGAGAGACAGATAAACAGCCATGTGCAACTTTATAAACAGAAGATTTCAAAATGCAAAAATCAAAAGTTTGGGATGCAAACATACCCCTTCTTCTTCCCAGATAGTTCAATGTTTCCTATTTTTTCTTCTCAGTTTCTGTGGAGGGAAAATTACATTGATGGTGTGAGGAGGTGCAGACCAAAGGTATTCTTTGAGTCACTAATCCTGATCTCTGCTCAAACTCATGCCCAAAGCCATTTGGCTCTCTGCAAAATTAGGGTGATGCTATGATCTCTTAAGGTAGGAGGAAACAATGGCAATGATTTCCCACTGGAAACTCATCCCTCAGGTGTTGACTCTGGGGAATATCTATACTTATTATATCCCTTTTCCACACTGGTTCTCAAGTGTTTAATATGGTGAATGTTCTTGTTTGATTATGAATGAAAAAGAAGGATATTAGAGATATTGTTAGAGTTCTACTGAATTCCATGCCATGTGATATTTAAAAATTAAAGATTTCTGGAAATTTTTGAGACATACACTGAAGGAATTGTTGAAAGAGATTTTTTTTAAAATTTGCAATGGAAAGGAATATTATGTAAAAAGGAAAAGAAACCAATTTTGTAAGACTTGAAATTATTTTATTTGACCTCTACTCTCTGTATAGAATACATTCATAAGATAGTAGTACTTAGAGTTTTTTGACTTGAATCTAAATAATAGCTAAAATTTTCATTCAGCTTTTATGCTCAATTATATATATATATTATATACAATTATAAAATTATGCTCAATTATATATATTATATTATATATAATATATAATATATATATAATTATATATTATTATATATAATATATAATATATATATAATTATATATTATTATATATAATTAGCTTTTATGCTCAATTATATATGTATTATATAATTATATATATATTTTATATGTGTAATTATATAAATATATATATTTATATATATATTTTTGGTAACAGGAATTGAACTTGACCACTGAGCCACATCCCCAGCCCCATTTTGTGTTTTTTATGTTTTTATTTAGAGGCAGGGTCTCACTGAGTTTCTTGGCGCCTCCCCATTGCTGACGCTGGCTTTGAACTCACGATTCTCCCAAAATGCTGGGATTACAGACATGCGCCATGGTGCCCAGCCTATGTTCAACTATATTTGACATTGACAAAAACCAGGTAATAACACCTAACAAGACAGAAAAAGAGAGGAGTTTTTTCCTTATATAAAAAAAACAGAAATATTAAGAAACATTGAAAACATACATGGTATAGACATTATTCTATTCCTAAAATGATTGGGAGTCAAATTATATTTAATTTTTTTTTTACCAGATAGCCACGAAACATTACATAATTTTAAGACAACAATTTCAGTTACTTTTCATAATTAAATTTTCCTGGAATATTTTTAATTTTTTCTTCCATGTAGACATTTATTCTGATGTTATAAGGTATTTTAGGTAATTGCTAAAGTCTACCATTTAATATTTTAAAGGGCAAAAACATAATATAATTTATAGTCCCATGAAAAATCTTACTCATCAATAATGATCAAACCTTAAAAGTAAAAATAGAATGAAAAACAGTACATGATTTTTGTTCTCAATAATTTGATTATTTTTATAAGGTAATCCACAGCAATCATTAATAGTAAGCAATATCAGTGTGCACATCATTGCAGTAAGTGTGATGAACCAGAGGTGAACCCAATTGTGACCTGGACTGGTGACCAATACATGAGAATTAAGCTGTTGTCTTTGTTATTGATATGTGTGTAAAATTTGGACAGACAGGGTGGAGTCAGGAAGCCATTCAAGGAAGGGAAGCTGTGAGAATGAAGACAAGATCACAGGAATGGACACAGAATTGTAGAGATATTATATAGACTACTCCACCCAGCACAGTTTGCACCTTTCTTGTGGATTTTAATAGATGTTAAAATATTTTATGTTTTATGTATGTGATACACTTTTCATTTTTTCCATGTTTTATTTAGTACATTATAATTATACATAAAAATGGGAGTCATTGTTACATAGCCATACATGCATGCAGTACAACAATATAACTTGGTCAATATGATTTCCCAGAATTTTCCCTTTCCTTCACTTCCTCTGCACTCCTCTCATTCTGTTTTTCTACTCTACTGGTCTTCCTTCTATTTTCATGAGATCTACCACCAGCATATATATATATATATATTTTTTATCACTGGTTTCCCTATATGAGAGAAAAGATATGAACCTTGATTTTCTGAGCCTGACTTGTATTGCTGAACAGAATGCTCTCAAGTTCCGTCCATTTTCCTGCAAATGACATAATTATTCCTTATGCAGAGTAAAACTCTATTGTGCATATATGCCACATCTTCTTTATCCATGCATTCATTGATAAACACCTAGGCTGATTTCATAATTTGGCCATGGTAAATTGTGCTGCTATAAACATGGGTGTGTTTATATTATATGTTATGCTGACTTTAACTCTTCAGAATTAACACTGAGGAGTGATATAGCTGGGTTTCTTTTCCAGTCTTTTGAGGAGCCTTCATTCTCATTTCTGTAGCAGTTGTGTTAATTTATAATCCCACTAATATTGGAAGAATGCTCTTTTCCCCCATATCCTCTTCAGTATTTATTATGGTCTGTATTCTTAATGGCTTTCCTTCTAACTGGAGTGAGATAAGTTGCTAGTTTTGATTGCATGTCTATGATTGCTAAGAACATTGATCATTTTTTCATACATTTGTTTTCTATTTGTATTTTTTTTCATTTTAGAAGTATCTCTTTAGTTCACTTGTTTTTTTTATAATCTCATTTTTTTTATTTTTCTCAAAAGTTGCATTTTAATACATGTTATCAAACATAACAAAAAAAAACAAATTTTCAGAAGCTGTACACACTGTTCACTGAAAACATTTGTTGAGGCAAATAGAAAAAAAATTGTAACAATCATAATTTTTCTAACTTTGCACAAAATTATAAGCAGATTACATTCTTCATATTAAACACCTTTATATGCACTTTCAATGAACAGTATATTATATATATATATATATATATATTTATATATTTTTTTTATCAACCATCTTTACTATACCCATTCCCCTTTCCTGCCCCCCGCCTCCCCCATGACGCGGCCAGTGTTTCTCTATTTCTCTTATGTTTCCCATTCCCACCTCCCTTATTCATCAGCATCCACTAATCAGAGAGACCATTCGGCATTTGGTTTTTTGGGATTGGCTTACTTCACTTAGC
>PVHX01026694.1:0-20420 GCA_004024805.1 Geosciurus inauris
AAAACTATGGAAGCAACCCAGATGCCCTTTAATAGATGAATGGATAAAGAAACTGTGGTACATATAACATTATTTTCTTTTATTGCTGGAATATTATTCAGCAATAAAAGAAAATAAAATTATGGCATTTGCAGGCAAATGGATGGAATTGGAGAACATTATGCTTAGTGAAGTAAGCCAATCCGAAAAAACCAAATGCCAAATGTTCTCTCTGATTAGTGGATGAGGATACATAAGCGGGGTGGGAACGGGAAACAAGAGAAATGCAGGAACTTTGGATGCAGCAGGAGGGAGGTGGGAGGAAGGAAAGGGGAATGGGTATAGTAATGATGGTTGATTGAGAGGGTCATTACTACCCCTGGTGCATATCTGAAGACGCAAATGGTGTGACTTTATCTGGTTTGCAACCAGAGAAATGGACAAACTGCACTCTGTTTATGTACTATGACTTGAAACGTATTTAAATAAAATAATTAAATTAAAAAAATGATTAAGTAGTTTGCCAATAAGTTTTTTACTGGTTTTGTCTAGTTATATGTGACAGTAAAATCTAATTTGATATATTTATACAAGCATGGAATATATCTTATTAAGATCCCAGTCTTACGGATGTACACAATGGTGAGATTCACTGTGGTGAATTCATATATGTACATTGGAAAGTTATGTCAGATTCATTCCACTGTCTTTCATATTTGTTTGAATTTGTAAAACAAAAGACCCAAGGAAAACAGTTTTAGAGGTGGAAAATTCTATTTGGGGTTCACAGTTTTAGAGGTCTTAGTATATATAGATGGCTGATTCCATTGCTCTGGGCCCAAGATGCGTTCCCCTCACCACCATAATATAAACCCAAAGCTATACCTCTGATGACCCACCTCCTCCAACTATATCCTACCTGCCTACACTTATGACCCAGTTAATCCCTATCAGTGGGTTAATGTACTAATTAGGTAAGGCTCTCATAGCTTAATCATTTGTCCTCTAAAGTTTCTTGCATTGTCTCACACATGAGCTTTTGGGGGACACTTTATATCTAAACCAAAAAAGATTGTAAACTCCTTGAAGGAAGATTCTATGGCATATTTTCTCTATCCTACAGGGTTATCACACAATTCTTAACATATGGATTAAAAATATTTATGTTTGATGTGTCTGATGAATTACAGTATTTTAAGGAATAGAAAAAAATCTCAGTCAATAATGACATTTTACCTTGAAAATTATCACAGAATATATGATTAATAATACAGAGAATTACATAGAAATATATATTTATTAACTCCATTTGTCTAGAATGCTCTTTTAAAAATTTTTTCAATTAAAAATATTTTTATTCTTTTTAGATAAACATGACAGTAGCATGTATTTTGACATATTGTACATACATGGATTATAACTTATTAGGATCTCATTTTTGCAGTTGTACTTGATGTGGAGTTTCACTGGTTGTGTATTCATGTATGTACCTAGGAAAGGTATGTCTGATACACAGAATGCTTTTAACTCTTCTTCCTCTAGATGTGGCTCTCTGTGAATCACAATAGATAGTGTTTTTCTAATGGGAATAAACAGTGCTTGGGAAATTATGAAATATTTTCCCATTAAACCTGAAACATGGAGAGCTATTGAATTGTATCATTTTAAGGGCAAACTTAGCTGTGGTAGTTTGTTGGGGACAGCGGAACAACTTTTGGCCACAAACTTAATAGTCTTGTCTCATTCTTCTTTACCTCTTTCACTGTCCAGAGTTGCCCTTAGGCTCTTTCCAAACTATAGGATGGACTTTGTTAGGTATTTGGAACTTGAATATTTTTAATTCAGTTACAATTTAAGGTTGTAGGTATGAAGGGAAACTAAAAGAAGGAATATCAGGAAATGGTTTCCAAACTATTTATAGACCAGTTAGATTTCGTTGAAGTTATTCAGTTGAGACCCTTGATGCTTCTGCACACTTTGTGTTTTAGGCATTTTCGGTATACTTTAAGGACAAAGAGAAGGCAGTGGCTTTTGGGAATAGAAAAGTGCTCAGAATTGACTATCATATAAGTTGAACTACTAAATGAAATTCTGTTGTTCCTAAGTTCTTATTGACAATCACAGATGGAATTCTTACAGTGAAACTTAGTTTTTTAATAAATGAATTCTTAGTTTAATAGAAATCAGTGTAACTTCTGTGGTGAATCTGGAAACTTAGATGGACATGAAGATTTCTGAATAGGGTGAAATTCTCAAGAATATACTGGTCTCAATGTGTAAATATTTTTATATGTGTCAATCTTTGAGAAATTGGCCTAGTAAAAACCCTTTAAGTGTGTCACAAGTACAGTTAGGTCTTATATACTTTTCTAGAGGAAGTATATTTCAGGAAAACAAATATAATACACATAAGACTTCTTTTGAGATGAGGATTGGGTTCCACTGGATGCATTAGATAGCCCAAAATAATAGTGGATTAAATAAGGTAAGATTTATTTTTCACCCACTTAAAAACAGAGATAGGGATTCAAGGGAATGTTGTAATCTTAGCTCCACAATGATGAAAGAAAAAAGTTCTGTCTATATTCTTCTCTATCATTAGTAACATTTAATTTATTCTTTCTGGAAAGTAAAATACCTTTTATAAAGTTCTAGATAACTAGAGATCTAGCCATCATGTACCAGGCAGCAGAAAGAAAAAAGGGAAAAATGAGAGTGTCTGTTTTCGCCAAATGAAGCCTTCTAGAAAGTCTTATAGTTGACTAGAATGTAGTTATATTGCCTTACCAGTGTTTTAGTCCATTTTTGCTGCTACAGAAGAGTATCCGAAACTGGGTAATTTATAATGAGCAGATATTGTTGGCTTATGGTCTAGAGAGTGGAAAGTAAATAAGAAGAGGAGACAATATCTGGCTTCTTGAAGGTGAAGGCCTTCTTTGTGTGTCATCCCATGGTGGAAGGTGGAGGGAGGAAGGCAAGTATAAGGACTAAGAAATGCATTCCATTCATAATGGTATTGATCCATTCTTGGGGGCAGTACCCTAATCACTTCTTTTTTTTTTGGTACCAGGGATTGAACTCAGGGGTACTCAACCACTGGGCCACATCCCTATCCCTAGTCTGTGTTTTTATATAGAGACAGGGTCTCACTGAATCGCTTAGCACCTTGCTGTTGCTAAGGCTGGCTTTGAACTTGTGATTCTCCTGTCTCAGCCTCCAAAGTGCTGGGATTACAAGAGTAAGCCACTGCACCCGGCTCCTAATCACCTCTTCAATGTTGCATCTCTTATATTACAATGGTAAGTAGTTTTCCAATACATGCTTTTTGAGGGATAAATGTTTGTAGGGATTAATTAATTCAATATTTGTTGGGATATCTCCTAGGTTATACATGTTGTTGGTGCATAACTGTTCGTAGAAGTTTCTTATGATCCTTTGTATTTCTGTGGTATCATATAGAATGACTCCTCTTTAATTGATAATTTTATTTGAGACTTCTTTCTTTTTTCTTATTGTCTAGCTAAATTGTTTGTCAATTTAATCAGTTCAAAAACCAAACTCTCAGGTTTGCTGAATTTTTCTGTTTTTTTTTTTTTTTTCGGTTTTATTTATTTCGGCTCAGATCTTCATTATTTTCTTCCTTCTGCTTCTTTGATCTTTGTTCCCATGCTGGCTTTTTTGAGACCTTTCCTCTTTCTTTATGTTAGTATTTATTTCTATGAACTTCCCTCTTAGATTTGTTTTTGTGCATCCTATAATTTTGGTTATATTATACTTTGATTTTAATTTATTTTAGTTTTAGTTTCTCTTTTAGTTTGTTTCTTGATGTAGTCATTATTCAGAAGTGTTGTTAGATTTCCCCAGTTTTCTCATTGTAGTCAGAAATGATACTTGATATGATTAATATTCTTAAATTTGTTGAGACTTGTAACCTCAAATATGATCAATTCTAAAAAATGTTTCATGTGTGTAGAATCTGTATTGTGCTGCTGTCAGGAGGAATGTGTGATAGGTCTATTTAGTCTCTGTTGTTCCTTATTGATTTTTTTTCTGAATGTCCTATTTATTTTTGAGATGGACATATTGAGATCTCAGACCTACAATTATCATATTGCTATTTCTTCCCTCAATTTGATAATATTTGCTTTAAATATATATTCAGTTTCTCTGATGTTGTACGTAAATATAATTGTTTTTGCTTCAAGATGAATTGATACTTTTATCATTACATTATATAATGTATTTTTTGTGCCTTGTGTTGTTTATTGACTTAAAAATTTATTTTTTTCTGATATAAATATTGCCAACTCTACTCTCTTTTGTTTACCATTTGCATGGAATATCTTTTTATATATCTTTACTTCCTGCCTGTGTGTATCATTAAATCAAAAGTGAGTCTCTTATGACAGCATATAATTGGTCTTGCTTTGTTATCCATGAAAAATATAAATGGTTGTTATCCATACCCATTGCATACTGAATATACCATGAGTTGATAATGTGTATCATACCCTTGTCTTCATCAGTTTTTTGTTACTATAATGAAATACCTGAGACAGGATAATTGTATATAGGTGTATATAGTTCACAGTTATGGACATTTAAGGGCATGTAGGGTTTTGGTGGGGAACTCATGGTCAGCCTATATCTTTTATTTACTTTAAAAAATTTTATTTGTTATTTTTAGTTATACATGACAGTGGAATGTATTTTGACATATTATAAATACACGGAGTATAACTTCCCATTCTTGTGGTTGTACATGATGTAGAGTTACACTGGTCATGTATTCATATATGAATATAGGAACATTATATCCAATTCATTCTACTGTCTTTTCCAATTTTCAGATTCCCTCTCTTCCCTTCATTTCTCTTTGTCTAATCCAATGAACTTATATTCTTCCCTCCCTCTTAATATGTGTTAGCATCCACATAACAGAGAGAACATTTAGCCTTTGGTTTTTGGGATTGGTTTATTTCACTTAGCATAATATTGTCCAGTTCCATCCATTTGCTGACAAATGCCATAATTTCATTTTTCTTTATGGCTGAGTAATATTCTGTTTATCTATCTATCTATCTATCTATCTATCTATCTATCTATCTATCTAACATTTGCTTTATACATTTATCTGTTGAAGGGTACCTAGGTGGATTGTATAGTTTTGCTATTGTGAATTGTGCTGCTATAAAGATGGATGTGGCTGTGTCACTATAATATGCTGATTTTAGGTCTTTTGGGTATAGACCGAGGAGTGGGGTAGCTGGGTCAAACGGTGGTTCCACTCCAAGGTTCTAAGGAATCTCCATACTGCTTTCCATAGTGGTTGCACCAATTTGCAGTGCCACCAGCAATGTATGAGCATACTTTTTTCCCACATTCTTGCCAACATTCATTATGACTTGTATTCTTGATAATTGACATTCTGACTGAAGTAAGATGAAATCTCAGCATAGATTTATTTAAAAAATATTTTTTTTAGTTGTTGATGGATACAATACCTTTATTTATTTTATTTTTATGTGGTGCTAAGGAATAAACCCAGTGCCTCACACGTGCTAGGCAAGCACTGTACCACTGAGCCACAACCCCAGCCCTCAGTGTAGTTTTAATTTGTGGTAGTCTAATTGGTAGAGATATTGAACATTTTTTTCATATATTTGTTGACCATTTGTGTTTGTTTTGTGAAGTGTCTGCTCAGTTTCTTTGCCCATTTATTGATTAGGTTATTTGTTTTCTTGGTGTTAAGTTTTTTGAGTTCTTTTTATATTCTGAAAATTAATGCTGTATCTGAGGTGCAGGTGGCAAAGATTTTCTCCCATTTTGTAGACTCCTTTTTTACATTTGTAATTGTTTCCTCTGCTATGAAGAAGTGTTTTTAGTTTGATACCATCCCATTTATTGATTCCTGATTTTGCTTCTTGAGCTTTAGGAGCCGTGTTGTGTATATATACCACATTTTCTTTATCCATTTATCTATTGAAGGGCATATAGGTTCCACAGTTTAGCAATTGTGAATTGTGAATTGAGCCACTGTAAACGTTGATGTGACTGCATCACTATAGTATGCTGATTTTAAGTGCTTTGGGTAAAGACTGAGGAGTGGAATAGCTGGTCAAAAGGTGACTCCATTCTAAGTTTTCTAAGGAATCTCCGTACTGCTTTCCAGATTGGTTGCACCAATTTGCAGTTCCACCAGCAATGTATCACTGTATCTTTCTCCCCACATCCTTGCCAACACTTATTATTGCTTGCATTCTTGATAATTGCCATTCTGACTAGAGTGAATTGAAATCTTAGAGTAGTTTTGATTCGCATTTCTCTAATTATTAGAGAAGTTGAACACTTTTTAATGTATTTGTTGATTGATTGTATATCTTTCTAAGAAGTGTCTGTTCAATTCCTTAGCCCATTTATTGATTAGGTTATTTATTTTTTGCTGTTAGAATTTTGAGTTATTTATATATTATAGAGATTAGTGCTCTATCTGACATGCATGTAGTGAAGATGTTCTTCCATTCTGTGAACTCTGTCTTCACATTATTGATTGTATACTTTGCTGAGAAGAAGGTTTTTAGTTTGAATCCATCTGATGTATTGATTCTTGATTTTACTTCTTGCGCTATAGGAGTCTTTTTAAAGAAGTAAGGTCCTAAACTGACATGATGAAGATTTGGATCTACTCTTTCTTCTGTTAGGTATAGGGTCTCTGGTCTAATTCCTATGTCCTTGACCACTTTGAGTTGAATTTTGTGCATGGTGAGAGAGAGGGGTTTAGTTTCATTTTGCTGCAAATGGATTTCCAGTTTTCCCAGCATCATTTGTTGAAGAGGTTATCTTTTCTCCAATGTACGTGTTTGGAACCTTTGTCTAGTATAAGATAACTGTATGTAAGTGGGTTTGTCTCTGTGTTTTCTGTACCATTGGTCTACATGTCTATTTTGGTGCCAGCACCACACCATTTCTGTTACTATAGTTTTGTAGTGTAGTTTAAGGTGCGGTATTGTGATGCCTCCTGCTTCACTCTTCTTGCTAAGGATTGCTTTGGCTATTCTGAGTCACTTATTCTTCCAAATGAATTTCATGATTGCCTTTTCTATTTCTATAAGGAATGATGTTGGGATTTTAATTGGAATTGCATTGAATCTATATAGCACTTTGCTTAGTATGGCCATTTTGACAGTATTGATTCTGCCTATCCAAGAGCATGGGAGATCTTTCCATCTTCTAAGGTCTTGTTCAATTTTTTTCTTTAGTGTCCTGTAGTTTTCATTGTAGAGGTCTTTCACCTCTTTTGTTAAGTTGATTCTCAAGTATTTTTTTTTTTTTTGAGGCTATTGTTAATGAGGTAGTTCTCCTAATCTGTCTTTCAGAGGATTCACCACTGATGTATAGAAATGCATTTGATTTATGAGTATTGGTTTTTTATCCTGCTACTTTGCTGAATTCATTTATTAAATCTAGAAGTTTTCTGTTGGAATTTTTTGGATCCTCTAAGTATAGAATCATGTCGTCCGCAAATAGTGATAGTTTGAGTTCTTCTTTTCCTATTCATATACTTTTAATTTCTTTCATCTGTCTAACTGCTCTGGCTAGTGTTTCAAGGACTATGTTGAATAGCAGTGGTGAAAGAGGGCATCCTGTCTTGTTCCCGTTTTTAGAGGGAATGCTTCCAATTTTTCTCCATTTAGGATGATGTTGACCTTCAGTTTAGCATAGAAAGCTTTTACAAAGTTTAGGTATGTTCCTACTATCCCTAGTTTTTCTAGTGCTTTGAACATAGGTTCTGTATTTTGTCAAATGCTTTCTCTGCATCAATTGATAAAATCATATGACTCTTATCTTTAATTCTATTGATGTAATGTATTACATTGATTGATTTCCATATGTTGAACCAACCTTGCATCCCTGGGATGAACCCTACTTGATCATGGTGCACTGTCTTTTTAATATGTTTTTGTATGCAATTTGCCAAAATTTTATTGAAAATTTTTGCATCTATGTTTATCAGGGATATTGGTCTGAAACTTTCTTTTTTTGATGTGTCTCTATCTGGTTTTGGTATTAGGGTGATAATAGCCTCATAGAATGAGTTTGGAAGGGTTTCCTTTCTTTCTATTTTATGGAAAAGATTGAGGAGTATTGGTGTGAATTCTTCTTTGTAGATCTTGTAGAACTCGGCTGAGAATCCGTCTGGTCCTGAGCTTTTCTGGTTTGGAGGGATTTTGATGGTGTCTTCTATTTCCTTCCTTTAAATTGATCTGTTTAAGTTTTGTATGTCCTCCCAGTTCAGTTTAGGTAGGTCATGTTCCTTTAGAAATTTGTTGGTGTCTTCAGGGTTTTTTATTTTACTGGAGTATAAGTTTTCAAAATAGTTTCTAATTATCCTCTGTATTTCAGTATAGTGCCTGCCTGTCATGACATTTCCTTTTTCATTATGAATTTTAGTAATTTGGGTTTTTTTCTCTCTTTTTTTCATTAGGGTTACTAAGGGTTTGTCAATTTTATTTATTTTTTCAAGGAACCAGCTTTTTGTTTTGTCAATTTTTGAAATTGTTTCTTTTGTTTCAATTTTGTTGATCAGCCCTGATTTTAATTATTTCCTGTCTTCTACTTCTTTTGGTGTTGGTTTGTTCCTGTTTTTCTAGGGCTTTGAGATGTAGAGTCAAGTCATTTATTTGTTGACTTTTTCTTCTTTTAATGAATGAGCTTAATGCAATGAACTTTCCTCTTAGCACTGCCTTCATGGTGTCCCAGAGATTTTGATACATTGTTTTGGAGTTTTAATTTACCTCAGAATCCCTGATGTCTTCCTTTATCCATGTGTCATTCAATAGGGTATTAGTCTCCAGGTGTTGGACTAGTTTCTAGTTTTTAATCCGTCATTGATTTGTAATTTTATTCCATTATGGTCAGATAAAATACAGGGTAGTATCTCTGCTTTTCTGTGTTTGCTGAGAATTGCTTTGCGTAATAACATATGATCTGTTTTGGAGAAGGATCTATGTGCTGCTGAGAAAAAATTGTATTCACTTGATGAATGGAAATATCTATATATTTCTGTTAGGTCTAAATTATTGTTTTATTGAGTTCTGTGGTTTCTTTTTTTAGTTTTTGTTTGGAATATCTGTCCAGTGGTGAGAGAGGGTGTTAACATCAACCAGTATTATTGTGTTGTGGTCTATTTGATTCTTGTAGTTGAGAAGGGTTTGTTTGGTATACATAGATGCCCTATTGTTTGGGGCATAGACATTTATGATTGTTATGTCTTGTTGATGTTTGATTCTCTTCAGAAGTTTAAATCATCCTTTATTCCTTTTCATTAACTTTGGTTTGAAGTCTACTTTATCTGAGATGAGGATGGAAACTCCTGCTTATTTACACAGTCCATATGAGTGTTTCATTTTTTCCCACCCTTTCACCTTCAGTCTGTGGATGTCTTTTCTTGTGAGATGAAGGCAGCATATTGTTGAGTCTGTTTTTTTGTTCCAGTCTGTCAGTCTATGTCTTTCAGTTGATGAGTTTGGCCATTCATATTCAGGGGTATTATTGAAATATGATCTGTAATCCCATTCATTTTGGTTTATTTTCGGTTTTTACCTTGACTTGGTTTCTCCTTGGTTTATTTTTGGTTTTTACCTTGAATTGGTTTCTCTCTTTTCAGATTGTCATTGTTGCTTATCATTTCTTCCTCATGGAATTGTTTGCCGAGAATGATGCGTAGTGCTGGATTTCTCGCTGTAAATTCTTTTAACTTTTTTTTTTAATCATGAAAGGTTGTTATTTCATCATCAAATCTGAAGCTTAATTTTGTTGGATACAAGAGTCTTGGTTGGCATCCATTTTCTTTCAGAGCTTGGTATATGTTATTCTGTAATCTCTTGGCTTTTAGGTTCTGGGTTGAAAAATCAGCTGAGATTCAAATTGGTCTTCCTCATATGTAATCTGATTTCTCTCTTGGGATCTTTAAAATTCTATCCTTATTATGTATGCTAAGCATTTTTGTTATAATGTGCCTTGATATAGATCTGTTGTAATTTTGTACATTTGTTGTGTTGTACGCCTCTCGTACAACACAACAAATTTTCCAATTCATTTTTTATGTTTGGGAAATTTTCTGATATTATGTCATTGAAGAGATTGTGCATTCCTTTAGTTTGAAATTCTGTGCCTTCTTCTATCCCAATAAATCTTAGATTTTGTTTTTTGATGCTATCCCATAGTTTTTGAATGTTCTGTTCATGATTTCTTACCATCTTCAATGTATGGTCAACTTTATTTTCCAGATTGTATATTTTGTCTTCATTATTCGGTTCTGTCTTCCAAGTGATCTAGTCTGTTGGTGATGCGTTCTCTTGAGTTTTTTATTTGGTTTATTGTTTACTTCATTTCAAGAATTTCTGATTTTTTTTCACAATATCTAGGTCTTTTTTAAAGTAATCTTTTGCTACCTGTATTTGCTTTTTTATCTTTTTCTTGTTGTGATTAGTGATTGCCTTTATTTGCTCTCTTATCTTTTTGTTGGAGTGATCAATTTTTGCCTGTATTTGCTCATATAAGTCATTCTTTAATTTGCCGATTATTTTAATTATGTACATTCTGAATTCTTTCTCTGACATTTCTTCAACTGTACTGTCAATGGATTTTATTCTTTTAGTATC
This sequence comes from Geosciurus inauris, assembly GCA_004024805.1. NCBI lineage: Eukaryota > Metazoa > Chordata > Mammalia > Rodentia > Sciuridae > Geosciurus > Geosciurus inauris. The sequence continues at coordinate 10,644 of PVHX01026694.1, forward strand.
TTAGTTTGTTTGTGCCACTTTTTCTCTCTTTTTTTTTTCATGTTGATTATGTATCTCCTTTCTTGAAGTACTGATCTATTTTGATTTCTATCCTATCATCTTGTATTGACTCTGCAGATTAGCTGTACCTCACCTTGGAGTTCACTTCCAGTGTCCAGCAGGTGTCCCCATTTGGATGCTGCTTCAACTAAAGATGGTGATGGCAGTATTGGAGGTAACTCAAGATAGCAGTGGATGCAACTACTTTCAGAGTTGAGGCTAAAAGGGTGGAACTTACAATTGCTTTGGGCTGATTAATGAGAGTACAGCACTGTGGCATGCTGAGCTGTGGTGGGTTGCTGCCTCCAGGCCCTGTCTGTTGTCCAAAGATAGAGGCTACTGCATGGGAAGAGCTATGGTGGTGACTGCAGTGTCCTAAGATGGATACTGGAAGAGAGCCACAGCCTGGACCTCCACTCTGTACAGGGGCGGTCATGGTCCCAGGCTCCACACAGGCCTGCAGGCGTTGTCCTAGGCTTGATTTGGCTTGGGCTCCTGTGAGGGTCTCAGGTGGTGTTCCTGGGCCTGGGCTCCAGCAAGGGTCTCAGAGGTGATCCTGGGCCTGAACTTCTGGGTGGGTCAGCTGATCTGTGGGGGTGGGGGACCTTACCTTGGCTGGTCCCCGAGGAGGTCCCTGGAGGTGGTCCTGGGCCTTGGCCTGTGCTACCACATGTAAGCAGGTGCTCTGGCTCCAAATGGGGGTTAGTCCTATGCCTCATTCAGGCCTGGGCTTCTGAAGGCATCCTCAGAGACAGTCCTGGGCCTCGGTCTGGGTTCCCGCTCAGGTTAACAGATTGGTGGGTGGCAGGCCTGGGCCTAACCTTGGCTGGTCTTTCCTGGATCATTATTCTTTTTTGAAGTTTTTTTCACTTCCTGTATTTTTTTCTTTCATTTAACTCTTTATATCATCCTTTACTTCACAGATTATTTTAACTATATACATTTTAAATGCCTCCTCTGATATTTTTTCCACTGTGATGTTTAAGGATTGTGTTACTGAAGTTGCTTGGTTTGTTTTGGGCAATTTGTTCCCTTGCTTTTTCTTTGTGTGTCTGCCCATCTAACAGAATGGATCTGAGACAAAAGAGTTTCTATCCTGTGGATGTATAATGTTCCCAAAGGTTTCCAGACCTCATCATTTAGGGGGAGACAAATTATAACAACAGCCAATGCAAACAGTATACAGAATTAAACCATATAGTTACATTTCTGACATCTACAATGTTAATTGCCACCATAAGCAAATGTTATGATCACTTATTCTGTACATTAAAAACAGTAAGTTTACAAAATTGTTTATACTTTCAAATTTATGATAGGAGAGAATTGAATTGATATAATATGTGATGATTATAAGGGAGGAGGAGAGAAGATAGAAGTAAAAAATAGAAGAGTGAAAGAGAAAATAATTAAAGATTGACTGTTATTAGGAGAAAACAGAGAAAGAGAATCAAGGGAAACAGATAAATGAGAGAAAATACATGTAAAGTAAAAATTTTGAGAATGAAAAATTGAAGTGAAAGAATATAAAACAAAACTGAAATATACTAATCAAAAATCCTAGTTTTCAAAAATACCTATCTATGAAAAATAATTGGCTTCAGAAATGCTAGAAATGAGAAAAAATTCCAAATATGGATACGTATTAATGTCCATGAACTATTACAGTCACAATTAAACAGAGAAAAGAGAAAGAACAAAAAAACTTGATGAAAAATTAATAAAATTTCCATTGGAGTTCAAAAGATTCTCAGCTTCCCTTCTCAGAAATGTTAGGTGGGGTTGTGTGGAGTGTGATGCTTGCTTCATTCTTAGGATGGGATTGCTGGAGTGAAAAAGTAATCCCATAGGTGGAACTCCTGCAGGTGTGGTTTAGGCTGAGGTAGGCTCTATGTTCTTCCCTGAATTCCAGTTGGTATGGAGATTTTAATTCAGTGCACTATGTTTCTTAGTCTTGGGTTCAGTATCAAAACTCAATCTCTCCTACCTCAGCCTCTTTTAATTCCTGCCCAGGCGCATGTCTCCCAGTAGGTCCTGCAAGCAACCAGATTGTAGTGGTAGGGGGAGACCTGATTAGGTTTCCAAGACCAGTATTCCCCTGTGTAGAATCCTCTCCATCCATGTTTGATTTTCTCGTCACTTAGGCACACTCTGTGTCTTGCTGTGTGGGTTTGCCAGGCCTGTATTTAGGGCCAAACTGGTGTTTGCCGGGAATTGGTTTCCTCAGCTGCTGGTCCCCATGCTGTGGCTGCAAAATGGTTCCTTTCCCTGTTCTTCCCTTGCAGCCAGGAGAGAGGTGGCTTCTTTCCTGTTCAAGGTTATTGTGCAGCATGCCTTTCTGTTTAGTGGGGCAGTGTATTTGATCTCTAAACTCTCTATACTCAGATATGCTTCAGGCCTCCTAAAAATGCAGGTTTATTTCCCTTATTACTCCACTTTGTTTGCAGTGGAACTGCTCTGGTTGGTGCCTCCTGCAGCAGCAGCAGTTGTGGCACTGGGGATTTCTTCCTTATTTTATTATATTCAACCTCCTGAGTGCCCAATCTACTTTGAAGGTCCAGTATTAAGTTTCAGCAAATTCTTTCCTAACCTTTTTTTTCACCTTACTTGCTGAGAACCTGCCTCTCTGCTTTATCTGCTTTCTTAGTTACATACCATGGCAGCCTGGAAAATGACTCCTCTATTCCACCACCTTGAAAACAACAAGAAGAATTTTAGAGGAGGAAAAGATTATTGGTGCTCTTGGTTTCAGAGTTCTCAGTCCATAGACAGCTGACTTCATTGCTCTGGGCCCAGTGTGAGAAAAGTATCATGGCAGAAGAGTGTGGAGGAGGAAAAGAGCTCAGGATATGGCAATCAGGAAGCAGAGAGTGATGTATATCTTTAACATGCTGTTGAAGTCAGTTTACTAGTATTTTGTGAAGGGCTTCTGTGTGTGAAACACAGTCCTTCTGTGTTTCTTGGTGTTATTGACTTGTAGTTTTATTTTTTTGTTGGGTCTTTGGTTTTGCATAAAGATAATGCCTGTCTTGTAAGTAAGTTTAGAAGAATTCCTTTCTCCTCACATTTTTGGAAAAGTTTGAGAAAATTAGAGTAAGTTATTTTTTTAAGTGTTTGGTAGATACCAGCAGTTAATGTATAAGATTTTGGATTTTTCTTTGATAAGAGATTTTTTATTATTGCTTTCATTTCTTCAGGTATTATTGGTCTGTTCAGGTTTTCTATTTCTTGATGATTCAATCTTGGTAGGTTGTATATGTCCAGGAGTTTATCCATTTCTTTTAATTTGTTGGCATGTAATTATTTATAAGTATCTCTTATGATCTTTTATATTTTTGTGGTATCATTTGTAATACCTCATTTTTATGTGAGATCTTATTTTTTAAATTTTCTTTCTTTTCTTAATCTGGTAAGGGTTTGTTGATTTTGTTTACTGTTTCACAAACCAGCTTTTTGTTTCATTGATCCTTTGTTTTTGTCCTTATTTCTGTTCTCATCTTTTTTGGTGGGGTACCAGGGATTGCACTCAGGGTCACTCAGCCACTGAGCCACATCCCAAGCCCTATTTTGGGGTAACTAAGAGACAGGGTCTTATTTAGAGACAGCATCTCACTGAATTGCTTAGCACCTTGCTTTTGCTGAGGCTGGCCTTGAGCTTTTGATCCTATTGCCTCAGCCTCCCAAACTACTGGGACTATAAGAATGTACCATCATGCTTGGCTCATCTTTCTTTTTTTTTTCCTACGAATTATTCTTTCATTGTGTTCTTGTTTTCCTAGTTTCACAGTATCTAATCTGAATCTTTATTCTATCCAATAAACTTTTCATGTCATTAAGTGATATTTTTGTTTCAGAAGTTCAGCTTTGAAGTTTTGTACATGTTCCATGTGTCTACTTAACAAGTACAATATTTTATGATTTCATGCAATATATTCTGAATTTTAATTTTAATGTATTTTATTCTAGATATTTTGGGTTTTGTATAACCATTATCAAGATTTTTTTCTGAGATATACTTAAATTAGATGGAAACTGATAACTTGGAGTCCTGCTTTAAACCTTTGTTATGTGGAAGCAGAGGTATTCTACTGTTTAGTTTACTTAGACAAAAATTTTCTGTGAACCTGATGCTATGTTAGTTATGAGGTTTTTCATTTTGCTTGACGGAAGCAGGCACTATTTCTGGGCTATAAGATTTTTGAATAATGTTCACTTTTATCCTTTCAGGCATTTGTTTCTCAGTCTTGGCTAGTTTCCATATAATATGGGATAGCAGTACTCTGCTGAAAACTTTGCAAGGAATACTTTGTAGATTCAGAGAGTTATCTGTGCAACTTTCTCCTCTTTTGTTCTGTATTATATCTTTCTGATTTGGCCTTTTTGAATTTCCATCTTAGTCTTTTAGCTTCAGGGAATCTTCCACATTCTACTTAGATTCTTCCTCTTTGTCCTGGAATCTGGCATACCAGACATCTTACTAGTAGATTTTACATGCTTTCTTTTTTGCTGCTATTTTGCATAGGAAGTAAAATTGCATTTTAAAAAGACAGCATATTGGTGCACAATAATTATACAGAATGGTAAGTGTCATTTTGTCATATTCATACATGCTCACAACTTACTGTTTTAGTTAGCTTTCTTGTTGCTGTGACCAAAATGTCTGACAAGAACAACTAGAAGGGGAAAAGTTTATTTGACTCATGATTTCAGAGGTCTCAGTTCATAGATGGCCAACTCCATAGCTTGGGGCCGAGGAGGCAGAGCACATGGCAGAAAGGCATAGACAAGCAAAGCAGCTCAGAAAGTGGAAACAAGGAAGTAGAGAGTAAGCTCTGCTTACCATGTACAAAATATAAACCTCAAAGGCACTATTCCAATGACCTACCTCTCCCAGCCATACCCTACCTGGTAATAGTTACCACCTGGTAATTCATATCAGTGTATTAGTCCACTGGTTTGGTCCCCCCTCATAATCTAATCATTTCACATTAGAGTTCTAGAATTGGCCTTTTTCATTATTTTTTAATATTCTTTTTTTAAACAGTATTATTTCAAAATTTATTACTAAACCATCCCTTTTCTTACATAATTAAAGTAGAGCAAACAGTATGTATCACATAATAAATGAGAAAAAGCTATACATTTAATACATAGAATTGATATGGAAGATTATAGTCAATAAATTTTATAATATGATCTTGCACTGTCTCACACATGAGGTTTTGAGGGATACCACATATCCAAACCATAACACACCTTGTTCAATTTCATTGCCTCCGTTTGTCCTTCTTTTCTCCTTCCCTTTCTGCTCTACCAGTCTACCTTCTGTTTTCATGGGAACCCTGCTTTTTACTTTTTTTCTTTCTAGCTTCCACATGTAAAGGAAAACACATGACCCTTGACTGCCTGAGTCTCTTATTTTCCTTAAGATGATACTCTCCAGTTCTATCCATTTTTATGCAAATGACTTAATTTTATTCTTCTTTCTGGCTGAGTGAAATTCCATTGTGTATATTTTCTTTATCCATTCATCTGTTGAAGGACACCCAGGTAAGTTGCATGACTTGGCTGTTGTGAATTGTAAGACTACATGTATTTTAAAGATATTTTTTCATTCTATTAATATAATATCCTTCCAAAAGACTTAAAACATATTAGAGAACTTATATAATATTTGTTCCTGTGTAGAGCTTTGTTGGATTAATTTTCAATGGCAAAATATGAGTTAATAATCTCAAGTATTTCTTATTTGGTTTAAACATTATATTATGAACTTGTTGGGGATAGACCAAATCCCTATGCCTACTTTTATATCACTCTGGTTCTCTTCTGTATTTCAGGTAATTATTAATATCTCACAAATGAACATTTGTGTTATTGTAATGGTTTTCAGTGCCCTCCCACATACTTAACTAATTTATTCATTCTTGTAGAATAACTTTGAACAAAGTATTATTATTCTCATATCACAGAATTAACGCTTGAAACTTAAGGGAAGTGATTTTATAAGGTGATATAATGGTAAAGGCCAACTCTAGAACTCTAATTAAAGTTTGTTGACTCTACATCTAAAGTAGTTTCCACCGAAGCATTCAATAAGCACTATTTATATTTTTCTTGAAATATCTATATCCATAAATCTACTTTGGGTAATATGTGCTTGTGAACTTGCCTAGCTTTTATATTACCATTTGTAGAAGTGGAGGGAATGGGTCTTAGAGCTCAATGTGTTTCTCACAAGATTCATATCACCTTTTCCTCTAAGGAATTCCAGAATGTACTTATTCTTTACTTTTCTATTTATTTCTGTTACAAAAGACCATTGATTCCAGGATGTTCCTTATAACCTAGGCTCTCATTTCTCTAAGGCTCTGTATAACCCCTCCCCTATATCTCATTCACACCTCCCTAATTTCCTAGACTTTTTCACTATGTTTTCTGGGACTAAGGATCCTTCATCAGCAAAATATACAACTTTAGTCTTATGTATGAACCTCTCTTGCACCAATTTTATGTAATTGAATTCTAGATATCCCCTTAAAACAGTGTCCTTGACATTAAAAATATTGGATTTCTCTTTCTCATCTTTTATTCATCTAATTGTTACTTCCAGACAATTGTTCTAAACTCCTCCTTAAAAATGGTAGCTTTGGAAGTTATGATATTATATTATAACCTCTCCATCCCATACTCTTTGGATTTTTGCCCAATTTCTCTACTTTCCTTCATAGCAGAACCCCTCAAAAAGAGTTATCTGTACTTTATATTCCCATTGTCCTCCTATTTTGTCTTGAAACTGCTCTACTAAGGCTTTCACCCACCCCCATACAAGTTCATTGGATTTATTTTAAAGGTAATCTCTGACATCCATTGTAGTAAATGCAATAGTCAATTTTTCTCACACATCATTTTATTTGACTCCTCCCTATCTTTGTGCTCTTTAAACATTGAGATACTCCAGAAATTAATCCTTGGAAATATTTCCTATCTCCTATTTCCATGTCATCTTATTCTGTTTAGATGCTTTAGGTATCATCTAAGTGCTGATGACTCTCACATTTCTACCTAAACTTCTCTACCAAATTTACTACTTGTCTATACAACTTTCTATTCACTTGGGTAGCTAATAGGAATCCAAAACTTACATGCACAGAAATAAACTCCTGATTTTCTACTCCTCAAACACATTTCTGAGGAAATAAATACTATAGTTTATGCTGCTCAGTCCAGATACCTTGAAGTCATCTTAACTCCTCTCTTTTCTATCAGGTTCATCAGCAAATTAAATCTTGATGGATAATACCTGGATGCCATTTTTGTATTCTTACACTTTTCCAGATACTAGTCAGAATAATTATTTGAAAATGTATACTAGCTCAAAACTTCTGATGGGTGCACATCTGACTTAGACTAAACCTAAAGTTCTTCTATCCACCCTAAACTCCCTACATGATCCCCTACTTCCCCTACTGTTACCTATTTCTGTCAACCTTGTTCACTTTGTTCAAACCATACTGATCTTGCCTTTACTGAATATGCCAGACCCATTCTTGCCTCAGGACATTTGCTTTTGCTGTTTCTTCTTCTTGGAATACATTTGTTTCAGTTATGTACATGGCTTACACCCCTTAACTCCTTTAGGTTTCTGCTGAAATTCCCTTTTAATGAGGTCTTTCCTCACCACCTTATCTAAAATAGCAACCCACCTCTATGTTTCTATCCTCTTTGCTTCATTTTTCTTTATAACACTTATGAAGAAACATTATATACTTATGTATATATGTGTGTACACATATGTGTATGTATATAGAGTATAGGTGTGTATGTATATGCCTGTATGTGTACATATATATTTAGCACTTATTTAAATAGTAACATATGCTAGGCACTTTAAAATAGTAAATATTAACTTAATCCTCATAATACCCATAAGATGTAGGGAAGTAGGCATGTTATTACCAGTACTTTACAAATGGGGAAACTGGAAAACAGTGGTGTTAAGCAATTTGTTCAAGGTCAAACAGCTGGTGGTAGCATATCTGGTATTTAAACCTAGGCTATCTTCTAGTGTGCATTTAACCATTATGTCCTGTGCCTCTTCCATAGGGTTCTATATAGATAGATAAATAGATAGTTAGATATAGGTATAGTAATATGTGGGTATAGGTATATATGCAGCAATTGTCAATGGTGAAATTAGTTGCTAAAAGAGTGTGAGCTTTAAAATTATTCATGCAATATTTATTATCTGATAATATTTTCAGTATCACTTAAAAACATTTAATAGTCTAACTATCAAATAGTCTGATTGCTGAAAGTCTATTATTTTCCAGTTTGGACTCTTTCTTAACAAAGTTTTATTTATCTCAATTGCACTTCTTACTAGTAAATTACATGTGAGAAGTTACTTAATTTTTCAATCCTCAGTATAATTAATATTTTTAAATTTAAAGACTTTAATTTTTTGTTTTGTTTTGTTTTATTTAGGCTTACATGTTAACAGTGTAAATTGATTCATTGTACATAGAGGATAACATATCAATTCTCTAGTTGTAAGTTGTATAGAATCACAACATATATGCAGTCATACATAAAGTTAGGGTTATTATGACTATCATATTCCATCACCCTTGCTGTCCCCATGCCCACTCCCCAATTACACCCCTGTGAACAGAGATCCACCATTGTTCCCATGTCCTTGCCCACATTATGGATCAGCATCCACTTATCAACGAGTACATTCGGCATTTGGTTTTCTGAGATTGGCTTACTTCACTTAGCATGATATTCTCCAACTCCATCCATTTACCTGCAAATGCCATAATTTTATTCTCTCTTATTGCTGAGTAATATTCCATTGTGTATATATACCACAGTTTCTTTATCCATTCATCTATTGAAGGGCATCTAGGTTGGTTCCATAATTTAGCTATTGTGAATTGAGCTGCTATAAACATTGAAGTGACTGCAGCACTGTAGTACGCTGTTTTTAAATCTTTTAGGTATAGACGTAGGAGTGGGATAGCAGGCTCAAATGGTGGTTCCATTCCAAGTTTTCTAAGGAATCTCCATACTGCTTTCCAGATTGGTTGTACCAATTTGCAGTTCCACCAGCAATGTATGAGCGTGCCTTTTTCCCCACAACCTCGCTAACACTAATTGTTGTTTGTATTCTTGATAATTGCCATTCTGACTGGCGTGAGATGGAATCTTAGGGTAGTTTTGATTTGCATTTCTCTGATTGCTAAAGATGTTGAACATTTTTTCATATGTCTGTTGATGGATTGTATATCTTCTTCTGTGAAGTTTGTGTTCAGCTCTTTGGCCCATTTATAGATTGGGTTGTTAGATTTTTTGGTGTTAAGTTTTTTGAGTTCTTTATATATCCTGGAGATTAGTGCTCTATCAGATGTGTGTGTGGCAAAGATTTGTTCCCAGAATGTCGGCTCTCTGTTCACTTCATTGATTATTTCTTTTGCTGAGAAGAAGCTTTTTAGTTTGAATCCATTCCATTTGTTGATTCTTGATTTTACTTCTTGTGCTATAGGAGTCTTGTTAAGGAAGTATGGTCCTAATCCAACATGATGAAGATTTGGGCCTATTTTTTCTTCTATTAGGTGTTGGGTTTCTGGTCTGATTTCCCAGGTCCTTGATCCACTTTGAGTTGAATTTTGTGCATGGTGAGAGATAGGGGTTTAGTTTCATTTTGCTGCATATGGATTTCCAGTTTTCCCAGCA
>PVHX01026695.1:0-20416 GCA_004024805.1 Geosciurus inauris
AGCAAAGCATTAATCACAGAAGCACAAAGAGCAGGTTAGCAAATACATGCAGGCCTGAGCCAGAGTGACTCCATTTTGTGTTAGGATTTTACAGGCCCAGAAGTCACACCTTTGGGCATTATCACAGAGAAATAAAAACTTACTCTCACACAAACACATCCTCCACAAATGTTCATAGTGGCTATATTTATAGCAACCAAACAAAAATAGAATCAAACCAAATGTCCTTCAAAAGGTGTTAAACAAACTATGACACAGCCACATTGTGGAATACAACTCAACAAAAAGCAGGAATGAACTGTTGGTATATGCAAGTCCAGGTGAGGCTCTGGGCAATTAAGTGAAAAAAAGAGCCAGTTCTAAAATATTTAGTGTTTGAGTGTATTCAGATAGCATTCTGAAATGGCAAAATTTTAGGAATATACAGTTAAGGGGTTGTCTGAGATTAGGTGGAGCCAGGGGTAGCTGGGTCAGGAGGCATATGGTTATGAAAGGACCACACGGGAAGTCTTTAAGGGCCTTGTAGTCCTGGAACCATTCAGAATCTCAACTGCAGTGGAGGATCCACAAACCTGCACAGGCGATAGAACTGCATGGAATCCAGCGCGCGCGCACACACACACACACACACACACACACACACACACACGTCGAAATAGAGAAATCAGAATAAGACCAGAGGAATCTGTGATTATAAACATCCTGAGTTTTATAGTATACTACAGTTTTGCAAAACATCACATTGAGGATGACTGAGTGAAGTCTACACAGAATCTACTTCCTTTTTTATGTTTTTATTGGTGCATATAGTAAATATAATAGTGGGATTTATTGTGACCTATTTGTACCTGTACATGAAATAATTTGATCAGTTTCATTCCGAATATCTCCCTTTCCCCTTCTTCCCCAGGTTCCCTTCCTCTGCTCTCCTACTCCAGACACCTTTTTCATTGCTGAGACCAAAAGACCTGACAAGAACAACTTTGAGGAGGAGAAGTGATGTGGGCTCAGGTTTTCAGGTGTGCAGCCCCATGGTGAGCCACTCATACTCTGGGACTGAGTTGAGGCAGAACAGGCACAACCCTAGTGACTCACCTCCTCCAGCCACACCCTACCTGCCTACAGTTACCACCCAGTAAATCCCTGTCAGTGGATTATCCACCAATTAGGTGAAGGCTCTCATAACCTAATCATTTCATCTCTGAAAATTCTTGCATTGTGGAGACACCACATATCCAAACTATAGTAACTTGCTTCTGTTTTTAATTGTTACATTATAATTATATATAAAAGTGGCTTCACTGTGATACATTCATACTTGTGCCTCACATAATTTGGTTGATTTCATTCTTCAGGCTCCCTGTTCCCTCCCCTCCTCTACTGATTACCCTTCTGTTTTCACAAGGGGATCTCTCATTGTCTTGCAACTCAATGGGATTCTAGAATTATATCAGAAAAATTTTATTTTAAAAAGTGGGTAAAGTATAGGTAACCTTCGTCTAACAGAGGCCCAGCTTCTAATAAAGAAAACAGATATGAAGGCAAAGTTTTCATCCCAGGCCAAATGACATTTGCTCTTGAAGCAACCTTTATAGCTATAGGAATAATTACTTCCTCTTCTGTACTGGCAAAAAATCTTAATCTCCATAAATATCAGCTACAGCATCTATTAGATGGTGCTATAACTAATATATTTGCTTCTACATCATGCAAAATATCTATGTGAATTTTTCATTACAGACTTCCCAGGTTCTAATCTGACTTGACTCTAACCAACTATCTCACATTGGACGAGTTTTTTTTTTTTAACCTAGCTAAGCCTTAATTTTTTCACATATAAAATGAGAATAAGAAAAGGACCCACCTCAAAGACTTGCTGTAAAGATAAAACAAGACAATTCACGTAAGTTAAGTTTGGCACTTAACTATATTTCAGGCATTCATCTAAGTTTAATTGTTGTTTGGGTTTTATTATTATTTTCTTTTCCTGACAAAAGCCTGGGTATTCTATAATATATGATCATTCCATTCATTTATTTTAAATCCAGGGCCATTCATTGGAGAAGGTACTCAATAAATGTTTTCTTATTTATTTATAAGCATATATTACTTATCTATTAATTTGTATCAATTTTATAAAGGACTTTATTGAGTAAAATTGACATATAATACCTTGCATAGATTTAAAGCATATAATTCATAAGATTTTACTTTATATATATATGTATAAAAATTTATCTTCCTGTCACTACAGATTACTCTGCATTTGCTAAAATTTTCTATACATGGACACTTACAGTCTGCACTTTCTTTAATTCTGGTTTCTCTCCCCCAACATAATTTTTTTTTAATATTTTTTTAGTTGTAGATGGACACAATGTCTTTATTTTATTGCTTTGTACATGGTGCTGAGGATCGAACCCAGGGCCTCACGCATGCGAGGCAAGCGCTCTACCGCTGAGCCACAATCCCAGCCCCCAACATAATTATTTTGATATGTACCTTTGTTGTTCCTTTTATCAACAGTGCATTTTTACTATAGAATAGCCTCCTGCTTTATAGATGTGCCAAGTATCATTTCTCTAGTCTGTGGTTTGACTTCATTCTCTCAACAGCATCTATCAAGAACCAGAATTTAATTTTGATGAAATAAATTTTACCATTTTTTTTTCTTTTATGGACTATGTTCTTGATGCTGTACCTAAAAAAACATTTGCCTAACTCCAGGTTTCTCTACCTTGGTGCTATTACTATTTTGCAGGGGACTTTTTGTTGTGGGTAGGTATGGGAGAAGGGAGAAGCTACCCTATGCATTGGAGCATATTTACGAGGGGAATGCCTGCCTTTTACCTAAGAGATGACTGTAGCAACCCCCACCCCAGCTGTAATGAGCAAAAATATCTCCAGATATTGCCAGATGTCCCCCACCAGGGAGACAAAATCACCCCAGCCGGGATGATTTTATGATGTTCGACCCAGCATCACAAAGAACTTCTCCAATGTAGTCTTATGGAAGTTTTATGATTTTAGGTTTTGTATTCAAATGTATAATATAGTTTGAGCTGAGTTTTGTAAACATGATTAAAATACTGTTAAGTTTATTTGTATGTGAATGTTAAATTTGTTGCAAAGGCTTATTTTTCCTCCAACGAATCGCTACTGCAAATCTGTGGGAGAGGGATTGATCCCATAAGTAGGGGTCTATTTCCAGACTCTCTCCAATCCTATGTCTACTGTCCATCTTAATATCTCTGTGTACTGCTTTGATGACTGAAGCATTGTGCATTTTTTTTTTGGTACCAGGGATTGAACTCAGGGGCACTTGACCACTGAGCCAGATCCCCAGCCCTAATTTGTGTTTTATTTATGCTCATTCTTAAATTCAGGTAGAATAAGGCCCCAACATTTCTCTTTCAAAATTGTATTGGCTATTCTTGTCCTTTGCAATTCCATGTGAATTTTAGAACCAGGTTGTGAATTCCTACATAATGTGCTCCCTGGGCTTATGACTGATTTTGCCTTGAATCTCCAGATCAATTTAGGAAAAATTGGTGTCATGGCAATTTGGAGTTTTACCATTCATCAATTATCTATCTTGCCACTGCTTTGTGTCTTTCATTTCTCTCGACTATATTTTGCAATTTTCAGTATATAGATCCTGCGAGTATTTCATATGTCTTTCCTTCGTTTTTCTACGGTGCAGAGGATCAAACCCAGGTCCTTACACATGTTGGGCAAGGGCTCTACCACTGTGCACCAAACCCCAGCCCTATATTTCACAGTTTTATATTCTTGTAAATGGTATTGTTCTTTTATTTTAGTTTCCAATTTTTGCTGTTAAAATAGACACAATTGATTTTTAGACTGATCACATGTCCTGTTACCTTCCTTGCCTCACTTAGTATTTTCTACTAACATTTGTGTGAAGTGCATCTAATTTTCTAGCTGATTGTGTCACCTGTGATAAAAGAAGGCGTCCTTCTTCCTTCCTATTTAAATATGTTTCTTTTTCTTGCTTGACGCTCCTGGCTGGCATCTCTAGTACAACATGAATAAAAGTGATAAGAACGGAAGCCCTTGCCTGTTTCCCCACACTGTATCAGAAGGAACGTGTCCATTGTCACAGTTAAGCATAATGTTAGCTACAGGCTTGTTGTAGATACTATTTATCAGGTTCAGCATATTACCTTTAATTCTTAGTTTTCTGAGAGTTTTATTAGGAATAGATAGTGCATCTTGCCAAATGTTTTTTCTAAATCTGCTGAAATGATAACATGGTTTTTTTTTAAATCTGTTAATATAATGAATTACATTGATTGATGTTCGACAGATTGGTTGATGTTTGACAGGGAGATCAACTTTACATTCCTAGGATAAACTCAATTTAATTATGATGCATTTTTTAAAACTATAAACTATCAGAATCAATTTGTTAATTTTTTCTAGTATTGCATTTCTATAGTGAGTGGATTGGTTAATAAATTTTTATAATCACTATATAGTTTGCTGTCAGAATATGTCTGCCCTCTTAGAAAGTTCTGTGAATTGTCCCTTCCACTTTAATTTTCTGGAACAGTTTGTGTAGAACTGTACTTTTTTGTTTTTTTTTTTTTACTTAAACATTTGGTAGAATTTCCCAATAAATGCATCTGTGCCTGAAGTTCTCTCTGTGGAAGTGTTTTCAGCTGCAATTTATTGATTGAAAAAAAAAATACATGTAAGGATACTTCAGTTATCTACTTCTTGAGTGAGATTTGGCAGTTTGTGTATTTCAAGTTGCTGTCCATTCATCTGGAAGGCTAAATGTTGGGAATAAAATTATTCATAATGTTCCTTTATTATCACTTTAATATTTGTAGAATCTATAAGGACATCATCTTCTTAGGTTTTAATATTGGTAATCTGTATCCTTTCTTGCCTTTGCAATCTGACTGGAGATTTATCAATTCTGTAATATTCCCAGAGAGAAAAGCATTTTGGTTTTCTTGTTTTTCTCTATTGTTGCTATTTTATTGATTTCTGTGCCATTTAATTATTTCTTTTCTTCTGTTTATTCCAAGTTTCATTTATTCTCCTTTTTTGTTTCTTAAAATAGAAACCAAGTTTATTGGTTTGAGACACTTTTGAGTTCATGAAACAGTCATCTACCCTATAAATTAATCTCTAAATTCCTTATAAATTAACTCTCATCCCTAAAGACCCCAAATTTCAGTAAGTTGCGTGTTCAGCTCCATTCATTTCAAAATACTATTTTCCCCTTTTGATTTCAGTTTTTATGCACATGCTATTTAGAAGTTTGTTAATTTCCAAATATTTAAAAATTGTCCAATTATCTTCCTTTTATTGATTACTAAATTAATTATATTGTGATCACAGAAAAACTTGTCCTGAAATCTTTTTAATTTATTGTAACCCTAATGTGGACTACCACATGGTCTATCTAGAAAAAGTCCCATTTCCACATGAAGAGGAGGGACAGTCTGCTGTTGATGGTGCTCTAAAATGTCAGTTCACATTGGCTAATCATGTTTAATTATGCAATCTATATTTTTGCCAATTTTCTACCTCCTGACTCTATCAGTTATTGAGAAAATGGTACTGATAGCTCTCATTACAGCAGTGTTTGTCCATTTCCTCTTATAGTCTATTAGTTTTTGCTTTATGTATTTTGAACTTTGTTATTGAGTGCATCTTCTTGATGAACTGACAAACCTTTCATGAAGAAGCTGCAGTGCCTCTGGTACCATTTTTCATTCTGAAGTGTACTTTCATAGTAATATAATGCTTCCAGCCATTTTTTGTTGAGTGGCACTGTAGCATATCCTCTACCACCCTTTTTTATTTAATCTCTTTTGGTCTTTATGTGGGTCTCATAGTCAACATACATTCCAGTCTAATCTTCTATCCACCCTGGCAACATCTGCCTTTTAAATGGAACGTTTGAATCATTTACATTTATGTGCTTATTGACAGAGTTGAATACAAATCTTCCACCTTGTTACTCATTTTGATTAGTATAATTTGTTCTGTTTCATTTTTGCTTTTATCCTAACTCCTTTTTGGTTGAGCATCTTCATAATTCCATTCTGTGTACTTTGTTGGCCATTAACTAAACTCTTTCTTGTGTTATTCAGTGCTGAATCTCAGGCATTTAAGAGAAATCTTATCACAGTATCCCTCACTTAGAACACTTTTTATTACAATTTATCAATCTTATATTTCCACTTTCTTCTCCAGTTATCCTAACTTTACTTCTACATTATTTTTATAAATTCTATACTACATTGCTATTATTTTGGCTTCAAATAGTTGATTTGTAATAGATTTAAATTATAAGAAAAAGGAATTTCTATTTATCCACTGACCATTTCCAATACTCTTCATTTTGTGTGTGTGTAGATTAAAACTTCCAGCTGGTGTCCTTTTTCTTGTACTTCAAGTACTGCCTTTGATATTTCTCACAGTGAGACTCTACAAGTGATACATTATTTTAGCTATTGTAGAGTTAGAAAAACATTTCTTTTCCTCTGAAAAGATATTTTAACTGGGTATAAAATTTTTTGTTGACAATTTTTTTCTTTCAGTACTTGTTCATTTTTTCTGGTAATAAATCTGCTGTCACCCTTATATTTATTTCTCTGTATGTGATGCACATGCCTTAGCAAACTATATTTTATATGTGTTCTTCAGCACTAATTTGAAGTAATTTGATTATAATTTCTCTTCCTTTTAGGGGGTTGTTATGTATTGGTTTGATTCTTTCCTATTTTCTTTCATCCTCTTTGGAGTCTTTAGGAATGCCAGTCACACATGCATGGGAAGTGCTTGAAGTTCTCTATAGCTCTGTCCACTGTTCTTCAGTCCTGTGTTAGTGTTTCATTTTGAATTGTTTATTGTGAAATGAATTCAAGGTTACCAATCATTTCTTCTGCAAAGTTTATAATACTCGTAGTCCCATGCAATATATTTTTTAATGCAGACATTGTAGTTTTTAAACTTTGGGAAGTTCATTTGTGTCTTTTTTAAATCTTCCATTTCTCTAAGTGTTCAGTCTTTCCTTGAGCTTCTTGAAAATGTGGGGTGCAGTTTCAGTGATTAATTAACTCACCATCCTATCCTCTGTGTCATTTTTAAGTTAATCTTTATATTTATTTATTTATTTTGCATTTTTATTAGTTTTTTTAGTTATACATAATATTAGGGTTCATTTTGATGTAATTATAAAATATTGAAAAAGCATAGAATATACTCTAATTCAGTCCCCAGTTCTTCCCTCTCCCTTCCCCTTCCCCTGTTCCCTTTCCTCTACTCTACTGATCTCTCTCCTATTTAATTTTTGTTTTTTAAAATTTTATTTATTTTTTTAGTTGTAAGTGGACAGAATATCTTTATTTTATTTTTTATGTGATGCTGAGGATCGAACCCAGTGCCTCACGCGTGCTACCACTGCACCACAATCCCAGTCCCTAATTTTTGTTTTTTAATTAGTGCCTGTGGGTGTAGATAAAAGTGAGACCCCTTGTAGTATATTCATATATGACCAAACTTTACTAAACTTTACTAGGATAATCATTGTTGATAGATTTTTTTCCCTTTCATTTTAAGTCATAACATTTTTCTTCTTTGCATGTCTGGTAGTTTTATTAGATTTCAGACAGTATGAATGTTATCATGTTGAATGCCAGACATTTTTGTATTCCAATAAATACTTTAGATACTTGTTCAGGAATATAGTTAAGTTACTTCAAAGGGTTCAACACTTTTGAGTTTTTCAAAAATTTTGTGAATCAGGACCATAGCAGCTTTGAGCCTTGAAGTGAATTAATGTCAGGTAAATTCTTTCTGAATACTTTATCCAACCTCCATGAAATCTGAGATTTGAACTCTAGCTAGAAGCAGCAAACACTATTCCTGGCACTCTGAGCTGTAGGGATTGTTCAGGAAGAGTACTCACATCCAGGTGCTGATTACAGCTTACCTGAACACCTGAGGGAACCCTCCACAGGTCTCTGGGGTTCTCTCTCTGGGCAGCTATATTCCCCACAGTATTTTGCCATGCAGAGTCTGCCACCTTGGCCTTCCTCTGAAATCTTTCTCAATTCTTTTTTTTTTTTTTTTTTAAATATTTATTTTTTAGTTGTAGGTGGACACAATAGCTTCACTTTACTTTTTTTTTTAATGTGGTGCTGAGGATCGAACCCAGTGCCTCTTGCATGCTAGGCGAGCATGCTACCACTGCACCATAATCCCAGCCCCTCTTTCTCAATTCTTGTAGACTACTGGGATCGCCCTGAGATTCCTCCCTGCACCATCTCCTGGAAACCTTTCTCCAGGTAAACTGAGGCACATAGAGCTCTTCTTTGTTTCCCATCACTCAAAAGCCACTGCCCTTTGTTGACTAGTGTTTAATGCCTTAGAAAACCATTGCTCATCTATTTTGTCTGTTTTTTCTTAGATGTATTCGATGAGAAGGTAAATTCAGCCTTTCATACTTCATCTTGGCCTACTTACACAATTTCTAAATATATATATAGCTGATCCACATTAGTCACAGATTCTATAGTTGTGATTTCTCCTACTCACTAAAACGCATTTGTAACTCTCAAATCAATACTGGTGACACATTTGCAGACAATCACAGAATTGTAAAAAATTTGAGTGATCCAGTGCACACGTGCCCAGCTGAGGTCAAACTAGGATACCCTCTACTTTCTTATTCCAGAAAATAAGTGTCCTTTCCACAATCTATTCAGTTCCTTATATTTCACATTTTTGTGTCCCCAGCATAGGACTGAAGTTCAAGTTCTCTTAAGCACAAAGAAACTGTGATGTGCCTTACAGAAAAAACATACATGTTAGATAAGCTTCCTTCAGACAAGAGCATACTGTTTGGCTGTGAGTCCCATATTAATGGGAGATTATATATATATTCTATAACTTCTTTACACAGAAACACTTATAAAAATCAAGTTATATGTCAATTGATTGACAAACAAATACTGAGACAAGAAACTCACAAGAACTTAACTTTAATTCTTGAAGCGAATGCTTCAGTATGTGCTAATTCAATGTTCATGGTGGCTTTATAGAATATAGAATATGATCACCAGGAATAATGAGAATACGTTCTATTTTAGCTCTTATATAAAGTAGATCAATATCACACTCTAACAGAAATTTCCCATGCTGTGTTCAGCCTGGTGAAGGGAAGAAATAATTCAAGCCAGGTAGATATAATTGTGTTAGTGTCAAGGACTTGGAAAGGTTAAATAGCAAGAAAGAAGAACAGCCTGAAAGGTATTCAGAATTATGAATTTACTGCCAGTATTAGTGTTTCCCAAAACAGAATGACCTTGTCCACTAGAAGAGAGAAGTCATTCTCCCAGGCTCTCCGCATAAGCTCTTGCTAGAAATGCAAGTCAGTTCATAGTTCATTCAGTCAATAGATATACACTCCACACTTCTGACATTCCTGGCTGTGCGCTCAAATTTGAGGTTAGGAACTAGGAAGACTTGATTCTTTGCCCTCCGGGCAGAATGAAAATCAGATATGAGAGGTGGGTGGCAGAGGAGCCATATCAGTGCAGTGTGGTGAACCTGGGCAGATGCATCCCAGGATGTTACGGAAGTGCAGAGATCATCCTCTTTGCTAAAGGGCCCGTGGGAGGGAGAGCAGGAAGACTGACCTTGGGCATCTTGGAGGAAGAAGGATTTGAATCAGTTAAATAGGCATATCCCAAGGGAATGGCCATTGGAGAAGCATCACATTAAAGGCCTAGAAGAGACAGGGAGAAACCAAAGAGATGGGGGTACAGAGGGAAGCAAGCAAGATCATGCAAGAACTAGTAAACCAGGCTAGGAAGTTTGGACTTCTTTCTGCCGACAAAAAGAGTCATGAGAGAATTTCATGCAGGAGAATGACACAGCCAGATTTGGATGATCCTTCTAGTTGCAGAATATAGATATGAAGGGAGTGATCTTAAAGGCAAGAAGACAAAAAGGTTGATACAATAGTCATCAGAGAGAGAGAGGGGGGCCTGGACCAGGGCAATGCTGCACCCAACATGCCCACCCATCTCCCTTTGCTCTCCTGAGCCCCACACAAGTCATTTCTTTCATGCCTTTTTTTCTTTGGCATGTCAGATTTCTCTTGTCTACAATTTCATTTCCTCCCTTTGCTTACCTGGAAAACTCTCACCCTTCCCTAAGTGTCTCTCTACTTTAAGCATTCACCCATACCCACAAGCAGAGTTAATCTGTGTCCATAGCTCGTTTCATTATAACACCCTTCAAAATAGATAAGTACTGGTTAATCAAGTTAAGATCTCCACTAGGTTGAGATCTGGTTGACGTCAAGGACTGTGTCTTGTACACACCCTAAGGAATGAACACAAATGTAGCTGCCTGGTGATCAGGGGCTCTCAAATTTTAGATTGTATCAGAATCTCCTGGAGAACTTGACTAACACAGGTGGGTGGTCCACAGATTAAGTAGATCAAAGATGGGACATGGGAATATCATTTTAACAAATTCCCAGGTGATGCTGATGCTGCTGGTCCAGGGACCACACTTTGAGAAGCACCCAGTTTGGATTTCCAGACTGGTTTTTCATCTCCACCATTTCAAGTGTCATGATTTTCCATCATGTGCACGTATCTCTGTGTATGTGTGTAGAAATGCAGAGCCACAATGCACATGCCCTCTTTGATTTCCTCCCTACAAATGTTTCAGCTCTCTCTCCTTGAGAACAGAGTGTTAGGCATAAGTTGTCATTTTGATCCCCTCAGGTCATTATATATTAAAACAGCCATCCTACCTCTTCTACCACATGCACACCTTAGCTCTTACCAGAGAGAACACTCAGAGTTCCCTAGAGTTTCCCACCCATGACCACGTACCCTAGAATTGTAATTCTCCATTTTCTCCTTACAAATGAAACTGATCACAAACCAAACCAAAAAAAAAAAAAAACCAAAGCCTACTTTTAGCTAACATGATAAAGGAAATGTACTGCTCATTTCAAAAATCTATCTTGATTATGAAAAGGTAGAAAGGCCTGCAATCTAGGAGGAGAGGATGCTGAGAGGAAGGAATGGGCATCTC
The DNA here is from genome assembly GCA_004024805.1 of Geosciurus inauris. Taxonomy (NCBI): domain Eukaryota; kingdom Metazoa; phylum Chordata; class Mammalia; order Rodentia; family Sciuridae; genus Geosciurus; species Geosciurus inauris. Next base: position 11,104 of record PVHX01026695.1, read on the forward strand.
TGGGCAAAGGCTTCTAAATGACCAAGGATCATCCTAGTGTTTATTTTGTTTTGTTTTCTTTTACTTTTGTCCATAAGAGCCAGTGCTGATCGCCCCATTGCATCAACAAAGCCATTTTCCTTTTAAAAATATATTCCATTTCATTTTCAGTTAGCTGTCAGGTCTCCCTAGGGGTACATGTTCTACTCAGCTCATTTATTTTTGTGAAATTCTGCATCACATTTTCTTTCTTTCTTCTTCTTCTTTTTTTCTTTCTAGTCTCCTGATAACTTCACAGCTTCTCTACAAAAATAAAATAAAATAACAAAAAAACTACACCAACAGACAGAAACTATTTGCATAGCACTTTGATTTGCTGGGATGCAATGAGAGAATGGCCCTGAGGCTCCTCTGTGTAGATATCAATGGGTTTGGGACACGCCTACTACTTTCATGAATTCAAATATAATTTTTAAAATTTCTTAGTCATGAACTATTCTCTTTTATTTCTTAATTTTCATTGAACTTTAGAGTAATTACAAAGTTATCAATTATTTCAGGGTAATTTCTATTTATTATGAAGCTTAATTTCCCTTGGGCTTCTCTTGTAGAGTTATTTGCATAAATGTCCAAACTTCCTGCTTTCTCCAGGAACTTCTAACATAAAATAATGATCCACAGCCCTGTACATTATCCTGAGGGCTTCAGATCCCTTGAGTGTGTGGGCCTGTGTGCATTCATGAGTGTGCATGGGAGAAGCAGGGTGAAGACTGCAGGCCTCCTCCCTCTGCCTGTGTCTTTGGTCCGTGAGCTCTCAGGGCAGCCCTGTTGTGTCGGCAGTGGCTGCTATGCTCGTCCCTGGGGGACTCCGTTTCAGGAAGAACATGAATGCCCATAGATTCCCCCCACATGATCAGGATTTAACATTTCTCTATTTACAACATATAATACAGCTTTGAAACTTAAAACTTAAAAATGTCACTCAACTGAGCCAGGTACAGTGGTGCACGCCTGTCATCCCAACGACTCAGGAGGGTGAAGCAGAAGGATCCCAAGTTCAAGGCCAGCCTGGGAAACTTAGCAAGGCTCTGTCTCAAAAAAAAAAAAAAAAGGGGGGGGGGCTGGGCATGTGGCTCAGTGGTAAAGTGCCCCTAGATTCAATCCCTAGTACCCAAAACATAAATGAATAAAATAAAAATAAATGGATGAAGCCGAGTCTGGTTTTCAAAACCAAATGGACCCAGGTTCCATTTGCAGTTCTACCATTGACTAGCCATGAGACATAAGCTTCAGCTTTTCTGTGACTTGGTTCTTTTCAAAGTTAAGATGAGGTAATAACAACTACTCGGAACACAATCAAACTAGATTATCCATAGAAAAATTGGGCATACAGTAGATGCTCCAAAGGGCTGGTGCTACTTGCTATCTTTCTCACTTCTCTCTCTCCTCCCTCCCTCCCTCCCTCCCTCCCTTTCTCTCTCTCTCTCTCTCTCTCTCTCTCTTCCCCTGCTCTCTCCTCTCTTCTCTTTTTCATTTTGCAAACCTTAAATATTTATATATTGCTTTACAATTTTAACACCTTTTGCCATACACACCTTCTCTTAAATCATGAATGACATGGTTTGATCAAATATTGTAGCCATATATACACAGCAAAAAGGTGAATTATTTCTTACTGTGCATCCACTTTGTACTAAACATTAGATTTTATTTAATACTACACTAACTACTATGTGATAGGGATTATTTTTCCTACTTTTATTGAAAAAAAGCTGAATTCAGAGAACTATAACAACTCAGCCAAGAACACAGAGCTATAAATAGAAGAGCCAGCCCAAGAACACATTTTCTGACTTTGGTGTTCTTTCTATTCACAGTTGTGTAGCAGGATGAAGATCTTGGCTCCCGAGGTAGACGGTCAGGTTTAAGTTTGGACTCTGGCCTGGGTTATTTATGCTATTAGGGAAAGTAGCATGATTTAAGTTTCCTTCCTGGAAAAAGTAGAAATCAAAGTAATGCTGTGCCCCCAAAGGCTTTTGTGAAGATTAGCTATGGCGATTGCTCCAAAGCTCTGAGCATGGTGATGGCCCGTACAGAGTAAGGTCCCGAGAAGGAACATCTGTCAGCAGTAGACAAAGTCAAAAGATGGCTCATGACTTCTTCAGATCAGAGTGATTCAAACAAAAAGAAATTCCTATATTTTAACACAAAGTACCTTTGATTTCTGACATCCTCTGCCCAGGAGCAAAGAGATTAAGCAATTAAATAGAATTTCTGATTTCAGATCAGAAGTAAGGTGAGAACACTGCAAATGTCATTCACCTGCCCTACTATTCATTTCCCTGTCATGATAAGAGACTTATCCAGAAAAATATACCAAAAATATCCAGAGATAATGGATAATTATCAAAGGGTTTTGAAACAAGGAAATAAAAGATTCAAGTTTTAGACAGACTTTAGAGGCAATTCTCAACTAGAGGAAATTTTGACCCTAGGGGATATTTGGCAATGTATGGAGACAATTTTGATTGCCATACCTGGGAGGATGTCACTGGCACTTACTGAGTATAATCAGGGAGGCTGCTATACATCCTACAATGCACAGGACACGTCCTTACCACCACCGCCACAGCAATTATGTAGTCCCAAATGCCATCAGTGACAGGATTGAGAAACCCAGATGTAGATGTAGGAAGATGTAGGAAGAGGGACTTCACAGAGTGGGAAAGTCCAGAGCAAGAGGAATAAGGTCCCTGTTGCAATAACCCAAGAAGAAAATGATGGTCCCAGGTGTGTACATGATGGAATGTAGGAGTCAGTTGGATGGAGAGAATTACCAGAACAGATCTGGCACGACTTGGGGGAGTGGTTCACTGCACTGGGTAAGGAAGAAAAAGCAATCTAAGAGGCTTTGGTAACTGAAGGAACCATAATTCCAAACTCAAGGACTCTGATTCAGTTATCTAACGATAACAAAACAACTCAAAATGTGGTGGACGGAAACAGCATAAATCTATTATTTATCATGACTGAGTTTGTTGGCTGAGTGGTTCTTTTGTTTCATACAACATTGGCTGGGGCACAGGGACAGCTGGATGACTGAAGTGGTCTCATTCATAGCGCTGGCAGTTGGTACTAGGCTTATTCACGAGGCTATCTGCACTTTCTCGCAGAATGGGAGCCAGGTTAGAAGAAGAGGCAATCCCAGAAGACAAGACCCATTGTGCAAGTGCTAAGCAAGCCTCTGTCTGAATAATACTTGTCAACATGTGATTGGTCAAAGCTCATCACGTGCCAAGCCCAGAGTCAGCTTGAGTGGGGACCTTGTAAGGTGCGCATGGAGGGCTGGCTCACAGGGTAAGTCCTGTGTGACAGTCCACCACAGCCTTCCAGGACATGTCATTTCTACTTCTTTCACTCTGCACATTTCCTGGAATTTATTTGCATACATTACCCTCTTCCTGAGTGGGCCAGGATTGTGTCTATTTATCACATCTCCTACCATCAGTCAATCACAGAAAAGGATGGAAGAAGGAAGAAAGAAATGGGAAGAGGGAGAAAGACTTGTGTCTTTTATTTCTGAGGTAGAATAAAAAAGGCAAGTTATTTGGTCTCTAGTTCTTTCATTTTCAAAAATTTAAATCCTCATTTGTGTCATAAAACCTGGAAATCAAATGCAAACTTTTTCAGACCAAAACAGGTGACTAGCTCTGGGCTTAAATCATGTTCATCTATGTCTGTAATCCAAAGCTATTACACTCAAATCAATAGTGTAAAAATACTAGCCCAAATGTAATTCAAACTACCAATACCAAGAGTTGCAAGAGACTGAGCACACACAGTCCCAGACCAAGAGCCAGAAATTTTCCTGCATTAGGAAGAATTTCTCTACAGAACGAATCTAGCTCCTGGTACATACACTTTGTTGTCAGCCAAAGTGTGCCCATTGGGAAAATCTGAAAGCTGTGTCAACAATGAATAAGATATGAAGCTTCTAACTTATGATTTCAAAAAGAGAAGCTACTCAGCCCCTTCTCTCTCTGCTTACTTGGTTTAGGGAAGCAAAATCACTTCCCTCCTCCCCACTTTCAATGACTTTTATATGTTGGTTATGTCCAAGCCTTCATCCCAAACTCAGATTTCTCAGCCCCTGAGAAGACCACTCCTGTCTCTTGCAATGCAGCGTCCTACAGGATATAGTAATCAGGGGGACCCACAGGCATATACCCAGCAAGTCTCAACTTCAGTTTATCACCCACCCCTAACTCTTCCTTCTATGTTATGATCTTATACAGCCACACGACTACCTAGGCAAACATACTAGAAATCGCGGAGTCAATCTACACCCTCCTCCCCATACTCCTATACCTGACATCTTCAGGAATTAATGTCTACCATTTTGTTTTTGGTACCAGGGATTGAACTCTGGGGTACTCGATCACTGAGCCACATCCCCAGCCCTAATTTTTTATGCTTTATGTAAAGACAGGGTCTCACTGAGTTGCTTAGCACCTCACTATTGCTGAGGCTGGCTTTGAACTCACAATTCTCCTGTCTCAGGCTCCTAAAGTGCTAGGATTACAGGTGTGCACCACCACACCCAGCAATGTCCACCATTTTAAATGTCCTAATTTGGGCTACGAGTATAGCTCAGTTGGTAGAGTGCTTGCCTTGCATGCACAAGGCCTTGGGTTCTAATCCCCAGCCCCCCCCACACACAAAAAAATCCTAACTCAGTTCCCTTCATCCACTGTCAAGTTGTCGCATCAGTTCAACCCATGGTCACCTTACATTCAGTTTTCCCAGGTCCATTCCTTCCTCTCTGCTACAGTCAAATGACTTCTAAAACCAAAAATCTACTGATCTCTTCTGCTATAAAATTTTCAGTGGCTCTCCCAAATTACAAAATAAAGCCTAAACTCCTCCGGGCTTGGGAGATTTCTTGGTATTGGCTTCCTCAGCCTCAGTGGCATCTTGTTTTACTGTCTCATCCATCTCCTCTGAAGACGTGTACCAGTCTAGAGTTCACATTTTTTACTTCTTCTATGAGGAAGAGCTTCCTCTCCTTATTTGACTATCTAACTCCTATCCATTCTTCAAGGTTCCATCCTAGAAACTGAATTTGACCCCAGCTATGTCACAGCACTCTGCAGTGTCCTCCAGTGGAGGGCACCCCACTCTCGTGTCTGTCTTCTCCACCTGACTCCCCATTCCTTGAGAGCAAAGATCCCACTGTATTCACCTCTACGTTCCCAGAGATGAATACTTATTGTTTTGGCTTTGCAGTGATAACATCAGTATTATAACACAGAGCCCTGCAGATGTGTGGAGCCAGGCACAGCTGCCAAAGCTTAACAAGAGGGGAAAAGTCATCCTGTGACGACCTCTTCCCATTCCTGAAAGCAGCAGAAGTCTCGAGCAGAATTCCATCTGGCAGAGTTTCCTCAACTGGAATGACTCTTCCCAATGGTAGAAGACATGATTTGCTCTGGATGGGAACAAGTTCGTCGTTTATCCTTTTCATTGTCTCCTTTCACATGGTTGAGATGAACCCTTTCCCAAATCCTATTGATACTGTCAGTTACCTGTGATGAGTTCTGCTTCCTATGTGACTAGGCACAGAAGATGCTCGGTGAGATGGCCAAAAGGGTGAAAAGCAGATGGACAGGAGGAAGGGCCCACTTGGAGTGATTTGGGCAGGAAGGGGGCATAATTAACAACTCTTTGTAGGGAGGGACAATCCCTGGGACAGGTTACCTTAGCAACAGGTTGGAGCAGGACAGGTTATCCTGATAAGGGTAAAGGAAGGGCTCTGACAGCATTAGCATTTCAATCCCTCTCCAACTTCCTAGACCCAAATTGGCCGCCTTAATCTGATCTGACTCCAGTTACCTATGGACACTGACTGCTTGTCTGATTCTGGCTTCACCATATGGGTGTTATTCTCTTATAGTATTACCATGTGTTATTACATGTTGTCAGGGAAAGGACCTCTGTCCTGCAGCCATGAAGAACTCTGTATATCATTTAGAGTACCCATGACTCGGCACTTAAATCCACCCCTGCCTTGACCTGGAAATCTTCTGACTCCCTCCCAGATCCAGTTCAAGAACTATTATCCCCGAGATGCCCTCTCATATTTCATAACTGACTTTGCCCTTCATTGTGTACATTATCCAAACACAGTTGCATCTGTCTGTCTTCTGTATGAGACAACACATTCCCTGAGGCTAAGGACAGGGACCTGTTCATGTTTGGAATCCTGTTGCTTTATGAGGTACTTAGAATATAGGAAACCTTAGTAAAAGTGTGTTAAACAAACAAAAAAATGAACTTTCAAAAACATAATTTGATGGAGGAAGTGGAGAAAATGTTTACAGATCCACGTAAATGCTGGAAGGTTGAGCCGAATATGAATTCACATAAAAAATCGTCCATGTATAAGTGTATTCTTGTGCTAAATTTATTCTGTAAAGTTATCATGATCAGGGTTCATATGGACTCGTTGTTTCCTCCGGCAGAGTGTCATGAAGTGGTAGAAATGACAAAACTAACAGCATTTCCAGGTTGCCATCTCAGTTTGCAGCGCACCATGCTCACGGCTGGGAAATCAGGAACCCGGTTCCCTCACTCAGGACGACTCCATGAAGGTTGCATTCCCCAGGATGCCTTCTTGCTGCCAGTGTCTCTATGATCTCATGGTCCTCCCACCCCAGTTTCCCACCCTGCAGCCCACGTGTCCTGGCCGTCAGCACCCTGTCACCACCTCCTGCAACACCTCCACTTGTCCCTGCTCCATCTGCTTAATTGGACGCTTCTCAAAACCCACTCACCTCTGTCCACCAGCACCATGGGACCACAGTTCCTCTTCAAATTGCCTCCTACCTCGTGTTCAATGAGCTGTCTTCTCACCCTCCTCCTTCAAAAAGTTCCTTAAGCTATTTTCCTCACAAAAACTCAGATTTATCCTGAACAAGTTCTTGTGATGTGTGTGCACAATTTGTAATAACCACCACCAGTACATCCTAATCCTTAAAAGATTCTGTCTAAATCTGACATCTCATTTACTTTTCTCAAAAATCCCATAATTGTTAACATCATGATTCACAATTTTATGAGAAACTGAGATTCGGGCATTTACGTGGACTGCCCAGAATCACAGAGTTAGGATATGGGAGGGTCTGGATTTATTCTCGAGTCTCCAAGGTTCCCGGTTTTGTTCTCTTTGCTCTCTTGCCAGTAGTCTCTCACAATAGCAATTATATATTCAGAACTGAAAATAAAATCCTTACATGGAGTAGCAGTAAGTGCTATTTAATCCTGTTAATTTGTGCAGTCCTTACCTACTTCTCAGGGAAGGCCTATATGAAGCACACAAGATGATCTCACTGCCATACCTCCTCAAGGCAGCCAATGGACAAAGAGGAGGCCGGGGTTAGCAGGGACAGCTGTCAAGGATGCTTGAAGGTCACACTCAGGAAGGAGCCATGAAGGACCCTCTGGTCCTACAGCACTGAAGCTCAGTCATACATTTCTACAAACTTAAAATGTTTCTGTATTTTTAGATCTGTGAACATCTTCCTTTTGTGCCTAGAAATTTCCTCCCCTACCATTTTTTTACTCTAGACAATTTCTGCTCAGTTTTCAAGACTAATATCAAGTTCAGCTCCTCCCCAGGGCTTTCTCTAAACAGCCTAGGCTGAGCTCACTGTCATTCCTCTGAATTCCCATGGCTTCCTTTGCCCTTCTTTACCACAATGCTTCAAACCGTGGGCTGTGACCATCTACTGTTGAAATATTTCTTCCCACTAGATCTTGTGCTTCTTGAGAGCAGGGATGATTTAGTACGCATTTCTGTTTCCTCAGAATTACATAAGTGCCCAGGACACATTAAATGTTCAAAAGATGTCTGTGAATGGATGGATGGATGGATGGATGGATGGATGGATGGATGGATGGATAGATGGATGGATGAATGGATGGATGAATGAATGAATGAATGGTTCTAGGAAGATCCCACATAGGAATTGTCTTCTGTCTGCAAATTTTACTCTGCCTGTAGAACCCTTTCAACCCCAGCAGACCAGGACAATGAGTTTTACAACCAGCATATCTACAAAATGAGAAATGAGTGTCTACTCACAGGGCTCTTAGATTTCTAGTTTGCTCTTTTATTCAATGTAAAATATAAGTTAACAGCAGAAAGTTTCTTAAAAGATCACTTATGAAGCTTGTATTGGGAGGTCTCTAAAATTACTAGCTAGTTAAAAATATAGACCATGAAACAGCATGACACAGAAGAAAGTGAAAGGATTTCAGACTTAGGTGAAGAAGCGGAAGACCCCAATAGGACCATGTCGTAGAGAACATCTTTCCAGCCAGTTCCCTAGTAAAGAGTATTTTTTTCATATTTTAATTTATTTATTTGTTCTATTTAGGTTTACATGATATCAGAGTGCAATTTGATTCATTGTACACAGATGGAGGATAACATTTCATTTCTCTGGTTGTAAGTGATATAGAATCACAACACACATGCAGTCATACATAAAGCTAGGGTTATGATGGCCATCATATGCCACCACCTTTACTGTCCCATGCCCCCTCCCCCTTTACACCCCTGTGAACAGAGTTCCTCCATTGTTCCCATGTCCTTCCCCACATTATGACTCAGCATCCACTTATCAACGAGTACATTCGGCATTTAGTTTTCTGAGATTGGCTTACTTCACTTAGCATGGTATTCTCCAACTCCATCCATTTACCTGCAAATGCCATAATGTTATTCTCTTTTATTGCTGAGTAATATTCCACTTGTATATATACCACAGTTTCTTTATCCATTCATCTATCGAAGGGCATCTAGGTTGGTTCCACAGTTTAGCTATTATGAATTGAGCTGCTATAAACATTGAAGTGGCTGTGTCATTGTAATATGCTGTTTTTAAGTCCTTTGCGTATAGACCAAAGAGTGGGATAGCTGGGTCAAATGGTGGTTCCATTCCAAGTTTTCTAAGGAGTCTCCATACTGCTTTCCAAATTGGTTGTACCAATTTGCAGTTCCACCAGCAATGTACGAGCGTGCCTTTTTCCCCACAACCTCACCAACACTTATTGTTGTTTGTATTCTTGATAACTGCCGTACTGACTAGCATGAGATGAAATCTTAGGGTAGTTTTGATTTGCATTTCTCTGATTGCTAGAGATGTTGAACATTTTTTCATGTCTGTTGATTGATTGTATACCTTCTTTTGTGAAGTTTCTGTTCAACTCCTTGGCCCATTTATTGATATTGGGTTGTTTGCTTTTTTGGTGTTAAGTTTTTTGAGTTCTT